>APFE030489392.1:48287-63170 GCA_000404065.3 Pinus taeda
GTTGCCCCCTCGAAGAGGCTGAATTCTAAGGCATTGATCTATCTTTTCTATCTTTTCTTGAGCTGGTTTCATAACACGTTTACTCTAGTACAACTGGCTTCCACCACCCCTACCTATATTCTAGTTCCATAACAACCTGAGTAGGAATATACCCCTGTTGTAAAACCATCGGGAGAGGGGGGAAGCCTTGAAACGTTGGGCAAGGACAAGGAAACCCAAGTGACAACCACTCTTGCTAAAACACCTAAGCCTACCCCACCATGCACTTTTTGTGATTTTCATGGTCATTCTACTAAAAATTTCTCTGATCTTCTCCATATTAAGAGAATCCTCATAGAATCAGGGATTCAGCTAAACCTTCATCTCCCTAACGTGAAATTCAAATTTCCTGAGCTTGCCAAGAAAAATAAATATTTATTCAAAACCACCCTTTCACTTTTTGTGATACATACAAACATTATTCTCATGATTTCCCCATATCTACATCTTTAGTGTTACCCTCAATGTTCTTTGTTAACTAGACACAAGTCGTGGTGACCTTCCTCCTCTACCTACAGAACCTTGCACCAATTTTTTGTTAGGATAGGAGGCTAGTCAACCCACTATGGTGATTCCTCCTCCTGATTTCGAGACGATAAACACTTTCATACCAATTTTTTATCTATCATCATCCACAACTATATCAAATTCTTTAGACTGTTTATGATATTTTGAATGTGCTTCTTTAGATCCATCCTCTCAAGATACTTCGATGTCAACATTAGTGGACTTTGAATCCACTTGTAATATGTATCCCCTTACAAATGATGCATATGTGAACCAGGTATCCCATGATGATGATTGATTCAATAACCCCTTACTTTAAATCTAATAATTTGAACCACATCCACCTTGTGCTCATAACATTACCACACAATGTTTGTGTAAGGGGGCATCCACTTTTGAGAGCCTAGGAGAAGAAATTCTCCCTGGCTCTCCTCGTGAATCTAAAAGTGTTGACTCTAGTACCACTATTATTCCCCATATAAAGGAGCCTCTAGAGTCCCATATTACTCCAGATCACCATTGGGATGATCAACTTAATCATTACTACATCTTACCTCAATAACCTAGTCCCTTAGACATTGTTGTTGTCCAACCCCATTGTCGTCTAGGTGAGCATTATTTCATTATACCTGAAGCCCCTCATTGATACGCTGACACCATAGATGAGAACCCATAAATTTAGTCCATTTGAGTCATATATGCAGTACCGCATGAGATCAATAATCCACCATTTCCTTTCTTGCACTCCATTCATCCAGTCTTCCCATAAGAAGACAACCATAACCAAAAATGGTGACAAAACCACAAAGTACATAACCATGTTATGTACATCTATACAAGAATTTCGCATCCA
The DNA here is from genome assembly GCA_000404065.3 of Pinus taeda. Lineage (NCBI taxonomy): Eukaryota > Viridiplantae > Streptophyta > Pinopsida > Pinales > Pinaceae > Pinus > Pinus taeda. Next base: position 49,687 of record APFE030489392.1, read on the forward strand.
TTTTTGTAAATGCATCTGACATGTCCATATCATGTTACAACCATAAATAGAAACAAGGCTTGATCACAAAGGCACTTAAGAATATTAGTCTTAACCATGTAAAGAAAATCATGCAAAGGATAAGATAAATCGATGAATTCTTGATATGGTGGAGCACCCATTAAGGTATTCAAACCAAAAACATGAGTATCATTAATTACAGGTAAATTCATAAATATCATTTAAATCAAGCTGCTGCTACATTACACTCATACCACTAGAAGAAAAACATCATGCCCAACACAAGAAAGACCAAATGTTGCAATTTACCCCAAGAACTAAAATCAAAATGGTTTTTATTCTTCATTTTTTGGGAGATTTTTCCATTACATTAGTATCATGACTTCTAGACTTGGAAATGCTACAAAGTTCTAGCTTTGGACTTTTATCCTTTCCCTAAGACTTGATTAACTAACTATCTAATCAATTATAAAAACCAACTATTTGAATAGTTATAAAATTGTTTTATATCTAATAATAAAATTTACAAAATTTTAAATAAAATTAATATCACATACATATATATATGATATTATAAAAATGGTCCCATTTTACAAAATTAAAAACCCTTCTCCCGAAATCTATAATGTGACATATTATTATATAAATATAGAGTTGAAATAACACGATGTGGACCCGACTTATCCAAGTGAAAAAAAAGCATGAGTGGTTTCTTCTAAATTAGAAACCATTCTCTCATGGGTACCCTTGGCAGTTTTGAAAAATGAGCTTGACCTGACGTAATGAATATGAGCTGTCGATTTAACAATCAACAATTTCTTCTTTCCACCAATTTCGTGGGGTGACCTCCTCATAAATATCATGCACTCTACCTTTTCATAGTTTCTTATGATGACTTCAATGTTCAAACATGCGAGGATCCACCCAGAAATTGCACCTCGTTTATGCCTTTTAAATATTTGGCCCTGCAACCCACTTTTGTAGAGTTTTTGTTGGCCTACAATATTAGTCATGAACATCCTTAATTGAAAAAATATCCAACACATTCAATGTGCAAAATTGAGCCACAACATCAGCTCCAACTAGGGATAGTGTCTTCGCTTACAAGACACTATGAAATGCATACTAGTAGCCTTGTTGAGCATGGTGGCAAAATCTTAAATCTAAAAAATCTAATGTTTGAAATCTCTCAAAACCTATTTGAACTAGAATTGTTTCCCTTATTCAACAACAAAAATATTGAACTCAAAGATATGAAACTATAACTTAAATGATCATTGGTTGACATTATTTATGTATACAATACCCTACCTATATACAGGGCTGATTTTGTTTAAGTAAATTCAGTCTTCTAGTGATACTAGGTCAAATTTTGAGTGTTAGATCTTACACCAACTCCCTGAACTTTAAGAATAAAAATAAACACAAACAAGAGCAATGCAAACTGGTCCACAAGAGAGTGAACATACCCAAGAAGAGAGATTGACTACCAAGAAAAGAAAATTTCCATATAGTCTTCTACTGGGTCGTAAAATTGATGAGAGCAATTAATAGATTCATTTTCTTCGATAATTTCCTAAAACATGTCTTTTTACATAAGGAATCCATGGTCACTTATTGGTTCTTTAACTTTTGGTTCTTCACAAAAATATTGTCAATGGTCATCACCTTCTGTTTTTCTCGTGAGATTTTTTTTTTCAAGAACCATACCAGAATTCTCCTCTAATTCATGTGAGTCATAGATTGGACCATATTTAGAAAAACCCAACCCTTGATCTAAATCATAATAATTGAAAACAAGGGCACCAATAAAATGTACAATATAAGCTTGCAACTCAATAACTTGTTCATTCCTTGAAGAAAACTTGTCAAAATATAATTTAGGGGTTACCATATTGAAAACCCAACAAAATAATTCCCAAATTGAACCAGATAGGTGAATATTTACAACTAAAGACTAACTCTTGTCACCCTTAAGAATCAATTATAAAATTTCCAACAAAAATCTAGGGAATATCTTTTAATTTTTATCTCTGACAATGGTGCCAATTTATTTTGTTATCCTGGGGACAACTCCTAGCCACAAGGGAAATTGTTCCTAAGAAATCCACAAGAATGAATAAAAATGTTTAAGTGAATGTTTCATAGAGGGAAAGGACATGAGAGCTGAAATGAATAGTCTAATTCAAAACCCTAACATTCAAAACCAAAGTGGTCATAAACAATGAGGATTGCAGAATTTTGGATTAAAATATGTCTAGAGGAAAAGGAAAAGAAGCATGGTTTTACAACTCAGGTAATCAAGAATCTAATTTTCAAGAAAAAAATTATGAATTAGTGCATGAATTCCTAGAAGTGGAGCACCTATTAACTATTCAAATTTAAACAACATGAGTACCAAAAAGTAAATTCATGAGTGTTAAACTTGAAATACCTGCTACATCATACAATGTTCCAAGAGAGGAAGAACATAAATGAAATGGAACATACAAGAAAGAAAACAATGTCTACAAGTACACCCAAAATTGGAATAAAAAATTGCTTCTATTACTCAGCTTTTTGAGAGATATCTCCATTACATAGCCCATAATTTTCAAACTTTGAACCCTTACATTACTAGATTAATCATTTCAACTTTCATGTCCTCACTCTTTGACCATATATTCTAAAATATGTATCGATCTTGTAGATTTCATGGGCACTGGTTCCCTTGCAACCAAGAACTGTCTCCAGGGGTTACAACATCAATTGGCATTGTTGTCAGGGATGGAATTGAAGGATATTCCATAGGTTTTCATTTATAAATTTATAATTGATTCTTGAAGGTGACAAGAAAGAGTCTTTGGCTGTAAATATTCACCAATTTCCTTCACTTTGAGTGTTCCTTTTTTGGGGTTTCAAAAATGTCTTCATCTATCATTTTCCTAAAAGAATTTGCTAAAAAAAGAAGAAGATATTATTGAGTTGCAAACTAACCCTCAGGGTATGAATCAAGAAGTAATGGGGGAGAGATGGCTAGGGTTTGGCGGCGAGGGTTTCGGGCGGAACCGCGCACAGGACACGGTTAGGGACTGTAGCAGAGCTTACGGTGTATAGGTGCAGGCGCAGGGATACTTTTCTTTTGATGACGGACAGCTGGAGGTGGACGCCGTTTGGTCTTAGCGCGTTGCTAGGGGCTAATTTTCCACAGTTTTGAAGCTGCAGTTTTCTATTGTTGTTTTATCTTTTCCAAGAAAATAGGGCGAGGGCTTTGACATCTTGCTGTTTTACTGTCGTTTTTACCTGAAACAGCCCCCCAACCATGGTTAACTCAAACGAATTGGTGGATTTGGACCCGACACTGGAGGACATTCTGTCTATGTGGGGTAAGGATACTTCAGCCAAAAGTGTGGAGCAGTATTTTGGAGCTCACAAACTGTGGTCCCCGGATTTCACTTCACAGGAGGAAATCCCTTCTTTTCTTCATCAAATTAGGGCTTACGACCCCGAGGTCTTCAGAGCTCACAACTAGGTTTACCACAATCAGACAGCCGAGGAGGCAGAGGTGGATGGTTCAGCAATAGGAGCCCTCCTTTCCGTGAACAAGGGTAAATCTGTTCTTAGCTGGAACCCTCCCTCAAAGGGGCTGGAAGACATAGAAATTTTGGGTTTTTCTTCAGGCGCTGGCAAGGAAAGGGTTTCTGGAGGGTTTCCTCCTCTCTCAAGGGTCTCTCTGCCAAGAGATCCATGATCTTCAGGAGAATTGTTAACGGGAGGATGCGACGGACAATATGTCTCCGCAGTGGGAGATTTGGGTGGCCACGACGGTATGTCTTTTGATAAGACCTCTGCCGAGATCCCTGTTCACGCTCCCTCTACACATTTTCAGTCACAATGGGAGGAATACTTCCCAGCGGGCACAAACCAGGAAGATACAGAATGGTCAGATGGTCTTGGGGAACCTAGGGTTTCAGAAGATGATTTAAGGAAAAAAGGGGAAAAAAGGAAGTCTCAAAGGCCGATTGGATCTCAGGAACTTGAGGGGAGCTTAGTACTGGTCATGGAAGTATCTATAGAAGAAACCCTAGAAGTTGCAGATTGCACCATCGTCGGTAGGGCGAGGGGTAAGAAATTTTCGCCAGATGTTTTACAGGCCTGGGGAGAACAGCGCTTCATCACTGAAAAACCTCTTTGTTTTGAGGCTCAATGCCTAGCCAAAGGGTGGTTCATGTTTTGTTTTGAAGAGAAGGAGGCGGCAGATTGGGTGTTGGCAAGAAACTGGTTCATAGGAAACATTCCAGTCTTAATGAAACGATGGAGTCCACTCTTTGATGCTATCAAAGAGAACACAGATGTGTTCCCGGTTTGGGTGAGAGCGCCGGGACTCCCCTCTTTCCTATGGACAGAAGTAGTTTTCAAATCAATTGGAAATAGATTGGGATATTTCTTGGAGGCAGACATGTCCTTTCTGGAGACAAAGAACAGAGCGATGGCCCGCATCATGGTAAAGCTTGATCTGAGTAAAGGTTTAGGGAAAAAAATAAACCTGCAATACAAAGACTATGTGTTCGAGCAAATCTTGGATTACGAACATTTGCCCTTCAGATGCCACATCTGTCATGTGTATGGGCACCTTGCAAAGGATTTCCCACTGTTCAGAAGAAGGAGGCGCTTTCGGAGGACCACAGTTTTCAGAGAGCCAGCAAATATCCGCGCTCAAGCTTCACAGGTGAATGAAGGAATGCCGGTTCAGCCCACTGACGGATTGGAATCGAAGGGGCCTCAAAATGGGGTAATATCTGAAGAACCCCAGATACTAGAGGTGGCACAGACCTCTAAACCTCATTTGATAGAAGCTAAGAAGGAGGATGAAAGGGTCACTTCGTCTGCACAAGTTTCAAACCGCGAGGAGGAAAAGGGTAAGTGCTCTAGTCCCCCTCTTCCTTCTTCTCAATATCCTGATCATCTTTCTGTTTCTATGCATTGTTCACCAAAATTTTCACCTTCACATAACGAAGTCCCCCCCGAGGCCTTTGTGTTAGAAAATACATCACCTGATATGGATCCTATTTCTTCAGCCAAGCCGATCCTTGACCTGAAGTGTGACGTAAATTGGCCCCCTCTTGCCCCTCTGGTTCACCATACCCCTTGCCCCTATAACCTTAGATCAATGGGAGTAAAGCCTGAGCTGTCAGATGTAGTTAGAGGCCTAGGACAGTTGACCTCTCATGGTTCTTCCAAGGGAAAGACGGGGAGGAAATCGGACCTTTCAAAGGCAAAGCTTAAAGCCAAGTTGGATGTAGCAGATGGGAAACAATTCTCTATCCTAGGGGTTCTTAGAGTAGTGCAGACCCCCGAATCTGTTATAAAATGATTATGTCTTCTTGGAATTGTAGAGGGCTGGCTAGTAAGCCTAAGAAACTGGCCCTGAGAGACTGGTTTCTAAACTCAAAATCTGATATTCTTTTTCTCCAAGAAACTCTGGGGAAAGGTCCAGAGGTGGAATCTATGTTAAAATCTTTAATGCCAGGATGGTCCTTTTCCGCAATAGATTCCTCAGGCCTTTCGGGGGGCCTTGCCATTGGGTATAGAGAAGGAAGAATAAAGAGCATCAACCAATGGGGGACGAAGCATGTTATGGGCATGGAAGTTATCTCTCCAGATTTCTCCCACCCTTTCTTAATTGTAAATATCTATGGACCATGTCAAGGAAGGGAGACTTTCTGGACTGATTTGTTGGCCAAGTCTCTGATGAACACTTCACTGTTGATTGTGGGGGGTGACCTAAATTTTTCTATAGGAAGGGCGGAGGCTTGGGGCCCTTCGGCCAGGAAGGATCCCCTGTTGGATTTCTTCCACAATGTCCTCTTGGACAAAAATCTTATAGATCCCTCCCCGATCAAACTCAAGCCAACATGGAGGAATAGAAGATCTGGGGAGGACTGGATCGCTAAAAGATTAGACCATTTTTTGCTTTCTGAGGACCCAATCACAAAAGTTCCCATTCTCAGGCAATGGGTTGAGGAGGTAGGTAACTCAGATCATTTCCCCATTTTTTTGGAGCTCTCTTTCCCCCTCCCAAAGCCCCCTGCCCCCTTTAAATTCAACTCCTCCTGGCTGCAAGATCCATCCTCCAATAATATTTTCAAGGAAACATGGATCCACCCGGACAGGAGTGCAAGAGAGGATAAAATCTTTCTGTTTATGGAAAACCTGAAAAGATTAAAGAAAGCGGCAATATCCTTGGCAAAGGAGAGGCAGAAAAATCAGAATGAAGATCTGTTGAAAATCAAGGAGGAGCTGAAGAATTTGGAGAGCATTGAGGCAGATGGTTATTCTTCGCAGGCTTCAAAGGATCGAATCCTTCATCTGGAAAAGCTTCAAAATCAAATCCTCTTGGCAAAGGAAGAAGAATGGAGACCCAAGAGCAGAGCTATCTGGCTAAAATCAGGAGATGAAAATACTAGCTTTTTTCACAATTTTGCAAAGGGTAGGAAATCTGTAAATACCATTTGGAGCCTTAAAGATGAAGAAGGAAGGGTGGTCAACTCTTTCTCAGACCTCTCGGGCCTAGGTCAGAGGCACTTTCAGAGAATATTTTCGGATATAGGAGAGGCCACCATTGCAGAAGTCTTTAGGACAACTCAATGCTTCCCAAGATTTGTTGAGGGGGAAGAAGCAGAAGAGCTATCAACCCCTGTCTCCAAGGAGGAGGTTGAAGCAGCCATGAAAAATATGGCTAAAGACAAAAGCCTAGGTCCTGATGGCTGGACTATCGAACTTTTCCTCCATTTTTTTGATTTGATTGGTTCTGAGATCACCGATGTTGTGGAAGAATCAAGGATGAAAGGAGAAATTTACAGGCCATTTAATTCAACCTTCATAGCTCTCATCCCAAAAGAGGATGAATCGAAGAACTTCGAAGACTTCAGGCCAATTTCACTGTGTAATTATATTTATAAAATCATTGCAAAAGTGATAGCTATCAGAATTGTCCCTATCTTATAAAGAAACATCTCGATGGAGCAATTCGGTTTTCTGGATGGAAGGCAAATCCATGAAGCCATCGGTGTAGCCCAAGAGGTAATTCATAGTGTCAAACAAAAGAAAAAGAAGGGGGCAGTCCTTAAAATTGATCTTTCCAAGGCATATGACCAAATCAACTGGCTTTATCTCCGACTGTTGCTTACTCATTTAGGTTTTAACTACTCTTTCATCAGCTGGATTATGGGATGTATCTCAAATGTTAGTTTCGCTGTTTTGATCAATGGAGCTGCCTCCCCTTTTTTAAAAAGCTAAAGGGGCCTTAGACAAGGGTGCCCTTTGTCTCCTCTCCTGTTCCTTCTAGTGGTAGAAGGGCTAAGCAGACTGATCCACAAAGCCAGAAGGGAGGAGAAGGTAAAAGGTATAGAGGTAGCAATAAATCTTTTCATCACTCATCTGCTTTTTGTCGATGACATCTTGTTTTTCACTAATGGATCATATAATGAACTGAAGGAGTTTAAACACATTTTTGATCTATTTCTGAAAACCACAGGAATGCAGATAAACTCAAGAAAATCTCAAGTTTGTGTGGCAGAGTTTGACAGAAGAGAAAGATCCATGATGACCAATCTCTTTCCTTTCCACCTTCAGCCACTAGACTCTCCATTCAAATATTTGGGATTCTGGCTAAAGCTGACAGCATACAGAAAATAGGATTGGAATTGGCTCATTGCAAAGCTAGAAGCAAGAATCTCTCATTGGAGTTTCAAATGGCTATCAAGAGCAAGCAGACTGACCCTCATCAAATCTGTCTTGTTGGCCATTCCTGTCTACTGGGCAGCATTAACCTGGATCCCCAAAGGAGTTATGGAGAAAATCAGAAGGTTGTGCTGTAGATTTTTATGGGCAAGATCAAAAGAAACTTCGGTCCTTCCATGGGTGGCATGGGACAAGCTGGCTAGGCCTAAAGATTGGGGAGGAAGGGGAATCAAGAGACTCCCTGAATTCAGTCTATCCTTGGCTGCAAAATCAGGGTGGAGACTAATCACGATGGAGAATATTTGGACTAGGGTGGTCAAAATAAAGTATATAGACCCAATCCCAATGGAAGATGGGATTCGAAGCCAGGAAAAGAAGAAGAATAATACTTCAGTCATCTGGAAGGCCACGGTTGAGGCTTTCACTGTGATTGAACAAGGTCTGGCTTGGAAAGTCGGAGATGGAAGACATGTAAGAATTGGCAGGGATCCCTGGGTCGGCTATAATGAAACTTTTGCCTGTCTCCTGGTCTCCTCAGACATCTTGACAGCAAAGGAATTTTCACTTTAAATCAGGTGGAGAAAGTGGGCCACTCTACTATATGGGGACAGGCTTGGAAAAATGCTGAAGACCTCGGTTTAAACATCAGATGGAAAAATGAATGGGCTTCTTTCATCAAAGAACTCCATCGCTCAAATGTCAGGCTAAAAAGCGATCATGATGTTCTGATGTGGGCGCAAGGAAAATCAGGAGAATATTCCCCAAAAGATGGTTACACTTTCCTAATGGGAAAGAAAGGTTGGGGAACTCCGGAGTGGTGGTCAAAAAATATGTGGAAGTTAAGATGCCCAGCAAAGACCAGGATTTTCCAATGGTGCATGCTAAAAAGAAAAATCCCGACCTGGGATATTTTACAAGCCAGGTTCTTCGTTGGGCCAGGGAGATGCCCACTATGAAAATTGGAAGGGGAATCAATAAACCACCTCTTTACTTCCTGTGCAGTCTCTTTAAAGATCTGGGAGGAGCTAGTTTGTCTGCTAAATATAAAGGCACAGTGGGGATCAGCCCCGTTGGAAGAAGCCTGGAGCAAATGGTGGCAAAATCATCCGGAGGGTAACCTGAGGAATCTTCCCCTTATTTTCTTTTGGGGTGTTTGGCTAGCGAGAAACAAAAGCGTGTTCCAAGACAAGGACATCCCCATATCTACTACTGCCATAAATTGTGCTGCCATTTATTCATCCATTCCGCCCCCTGAAGCTAAAAATCCTCAAAAACATGACAAGCCTGTTAATATTCAGGAGGACATTCCTTGGGCTTTTTCTGACGGAGCATCTCAGCATAACAAGGCTGGTGCTGGTCTGTGCATCCACTTAAACCTTGACCATTCCATTAAAGCTTCTGTGGGTTTGGGTCTTGGTACTAACAACTATGCTGAGTTGTCTACTTTGCACCTCCTCATATGCTAGTTACTACAAAGAAACATTCCGTCAATTCAAATTTTCGAGGATTCCATGAATGTTATAAAATGGGTTAACGGAAATGCTATATGTCAAAATCAGATTTTGAAGCCTCTTTTAGAAGATATTCTGTCATTAAAATCTTTGTTTAACAACATTACCATCTGCCACATTTACAGGGACAAAATCGCATCAGCAGACCAGCTTTCTAAGGCTAGCCTACAGCAAGATTTGGGCAGGTGGTCAATAGAAGAAAACAGACAGGGGCAGTCTCTCACATATCATCAGCCCCCCTTTGCACCACCTCAGTGATCGCATTTTTTCGGCTCCTCTTTTATCTGGATGCAGTGCCATGGACAAATTCTTTTTGATGCACTGCATTTTTGAAAGTCTTTTTTAACTATCTTATATGTTCAGGACAGCCTCATATATTTAAACAGTTTACATGATCTTTTTATCTTTTCTGTTATATCAGCACTTTGTACGGGGTCGTTTTCCTTCTTTGAAGGAGGCCTCTTCTTCGTCTCCTCAAAATATGTATAAAAGACTCCGAAAGGGATTTATGCTTCTAGACAGTTTCAAAAATATACAGCAGTAAACAGGACTATGAAATCGTCCTCAAACAGTCATATGGACTGAAAATTTTGGGTTTTAATCCTTTACAGTCAAAATGAACAACAGAAAAACATGATGTGCTCTCAGGTCGGCACGATGTGTATATACAGTATGTAAACTTTTTATTTGCTTAATAAAAAGTTTTGCTTTTTTTCTCTGGAAAAACTAATCCTCAGGGTTCCTATTTCATACATTTTACTAGTTCTCCACTTTATGATTCCTATGGTTCACATGAAGGGTTGGGTTTTTCAAAAGATGGTGAAATTTATGACTTGTATTATTCAGAGGATAAGTTCGAAGCAATTTTTCAAACTAAATTATTCACAAGTAAATGTCATGAAGGAGATAATAAAGAAGTCTCCTATTGGAATAAATACAATGAGGTCCTGAAAACAAAGGTAAGCAATCTTAAATGATTTGTTCCTATGAATATTATCTCAGAACTCCAAATTTGAGGACTAGAAAATGATGGTTACTTGATTATCAAATAAAATATCTCTAACAGTCCCCGGAAACTGTTGTTGGAAAATTTGCATCAGTCAGCTATTGCATATATCGAATAAAAGGAAGTTGTTATTTTCTTTCATAAATTTTATGACCCAGTGATAGATTATATGGCAACCTTCTTTAGTTAGCAACAAACGTCACTATGGGGGTATGTATAAAATTTTACACTTGGACAATTTATATGGTGCATTTCTGTTTTCATTTTCAAAATTTAGGGGAAGAATGGTATCTAACCGAGTACTAAGATGTTGGACTGGCACCATTGGAAATCTTATTTCACTTGATTTAATTCATCACTTTATATAGGTAGGGAGCCTACACATAAATAATCTCAACCTAAGAAATTAAATTTCAGTTTCTATAGGTTGTTTCAGTTTGTAGAAGGAAGAATAAAGGTTCAAAATACATAAGTTTCAGGGAGATTTTCACATTTCACAGATTCAAGGAATTTGTGACTCCATCTCAAATCTATGAAGAAGTCGATATTAGTGCTCATTGCATCACAGTGATATGATGGCATGGCTACTTATACATATTAATGAAGGGTTTCACCCAACCCATGTTGGATATTAGTTTTACATAGATAGGGAGATGAAACATAATCCTTTATTAGCACACTAATACTAAGAGTGTATCATGGTGGATGTATTGTGGTGTTAAATACTATTTTTTTCTACTATACCGACACCACCCAACTTATATGAACAAATTCCATATACAATGATCCCGCTTTGTCACATAATGAACTTGAAATTTGAAAGGTGAAGTTGTAGTTCTTAGCAATAATATTTATCCTTATATCTTTTGTGTCTCAATAGAATGCTAGGTCAATAAGACCCAAAGTTAATTTTCTCCAAAATTCTAGAAACAATATATGGTCCACATTATTTATGCCTAGATCCAACAAGATTCGGAGGGAGTAAATTGCATGGAAGATAAAATAAGGCCACCCTTCAAAATGGGTGGAAAGAAGAATTTGTCAATCGCTAGATCAACGAATCATCATCATTTTGATGGGCCAAGCCCATTTTTGAAAAAATCAAAGGGAACCCCTTAGAAGTGGTATTGGGTTTTCCAAAAACTACTAATTGTTTGTTGATGTGGAATCTAACAAACACTGATCCCACACACACTTTATATTTTATCTTTATTAAAAAAAACTCAATATATGTAATATAAACATTGTAAAAGGGGGTGGTATTGTATTTCAGACTCAATTTAATATTATATATGTTATTTATATAATATGGGTAATGTTAAATTAATATTTTATGATTTCAATATTTTATTTTGAAATCCTCTTAAAAATAAATAGTTGTATAATTATTTTGAAATCAATTTAGTAATTGATCAAAAATAATTAACACGGGGAGAGGATAAAAGTCCAAAACTAGCATTTTGTAAGGGTTCAGAACTTGATAATTTTGAAGAGGCATGTAATGATAAATCTCTCAAAAGCTGAATAGTAAAATCCATTTTTGATTCCAATTCTTGGAGTACATTGCAAATATGTTCTTCTTTTCATGTCTTATCATTTGTCAACATTTTATTCTACTTGTATGGGTGTAATGTAGCAATTGATCCTTTTAAGTTTTAATTGTTTATTTACCTATAAGGTTCTCCCTTTCTTTATTTGAAAAGGTATTATTGTGTGCTCCACCATGCTAGGAATTCCTTCACACTTCTAGTCTATTGAACATTATTCCTACAAGGTTTAGCTTAATATTCTTAAATTCCTTAAGCATGAAACATTGTCCCTCTTCATATGTCCTATAGCCATTTCTTTACTTTAAATACTACAATTGTCTTTTATCTTGGTCAATCTGGTTTTTAAAGATGGGATTTTGAACAAAATTACTCATTGCAGTTTTCATGATATTTCTCACTCCAACTAGTCATTTTAAAATCTTTCATCAATTTATTTTGATGTCCTAGGCATTGGTTCCCTTGCATCCATGAACTGTCTCCAAGGTAACAAAAAGATAATTACTAAATCATTATTTAGTAATTATCTCTAGAGTCACTTTGACCATATCTCCTTAAAGAAATTAATAAATCATTTCTATTTGTTAATTACTTTAACTATTTTCTAAATTAACTCAATAAATCATTATTTTTTAGTTAGTTTAATACATAATATATTTAACCATTTCTAATAATATTTCCCTCTCTAAAATATAATAAAATATTCCTAACAGCTAGATCTTGATTTCGTATAACACTTTTTTATTATTTTTCTAAATCTAGATCTATCTTAATATTTTATTATAAATAAGGGGTTTCCTCCTCACTCTCTACACATGACCATTTAATCATCTTCATTATCATCCTATAGCATTCAAGCTCCCACTTTTGAATTCAATCCATTATCATTTCCTTTTTCCCACTGCATCCATTGAGAGAGAAAGAGTTGTAGCTAAAGCATGGGGTAACAAAGAACCCATCCCACAGAGGGGGATATTTTATATCTAAGTATGCATATTATCATCATCAAGTGTAATAAGTTTTATTTCATTTAAATAATAATGAAAATCATTTATGTTCCACTGGGTCTTTTTTATTTTGTGTATTGTTATTTGTTGTTCTATTTGCATGTCATATTTTGCACGATTTCTAAAAGATGTTTTGTAGATTAGAAGAGCAATAGTGGGGGTTTTCCACCATTGAGTAGGGTTATTTATCACCAGTGACTAAAGTGAGAGTCTTTGGTACACTATCTGAAAATATTCATACTAACAATGTTGACACATGCATTGACCGAAGATGATGACCATCGTTTGATGGTAATTTTAAAGCCCCTTTTGGTTATTCAATTGAATTTGGTGAAAACTAAGGTTTTACACAATTACTTTGTGTGAGTTTTCAACAAATGCTTACAACAATCATTCGGGTTAACACCTGAGTGCATAATTGCAATTATCAATTGTTATCACAAAAAAATGATCATCTAGCCATAATGTACTAGATGGATCAAAGTACACCATGTAGGGCCAACTTTAAGATAACAAAATTGCTTTCACTGTGAGAAATTACTTAATAAACCACATTTTTAAAGTCAATTATAATCAAACCCCTAAAGAATAATTAAAAAATCACTATTTATTTAATTATCTTCTACGAATAATTCATTAAACCATGGTTTAGTTAATATTCCTTGTCAAGTCTGACTAAATTCCATAGGAA
>APFE030489392.1:63381-88656 GCA_000404065.3 Pinus taeda
AACATTTTGTTTGCTAGTTTTACACATTATAGAGGAGAGAGACTCTACAAAAATTGAAGACGTTTGAGGATACCCAAGAACCCATCCCATAGAGGGGGACTAGTAACATTATTTGTTCCCTTTATAGGTGTTGTTTAATAAAATATATTCTTTGTATATCTGGTTTCCATTTTATTATTGGAGTTACTTACGCTTATTTTACTATTCCACTTTGTTGTTTCACTAGTTACGTTGCATAGATCAGGGTTTTGGCAGGTTTTGTTTCTATCATTTGTTACAAATCCACACTATTTAACAACCATTTTTATTGTTAGGGTTTTTTTTCATCCACAACCTAAAGTGGTTCTTTTTGTGCACATTCAAGAAGAATACTACATAACATTAGTAATTTAAGCACTATTGATTTAGAGAAAATTTCATAGAAATTATGCGCACTAAATAGTTTTTTTCAACAACAATGAAACAAATATAATGAAAACTCGCGAAATTTGAGAGGAAAATATTAGTAGGTTCAAATACAACTACAACATTCCTAACAACTTATAGAGAATTAAATCATGATTATAGGATGGGCACCACACATTGAATTTCATGTACCATGCCTTGGAATATTTGCATTATGATTTTATATCCATGTACTAGCATGTAAATTTGTGTACGTTGATTCATATGTATCTACTTACACTCATATTTTTGTCACATATCTTATGAATTTTGTTAGTTCATTTAGATGTGTTAGCTCATTGGATGATTGTCAATATGAAACATCAACATTGAGTTATCTATACCGACACATCATTCACTTGTCAGCATATGTGAGTCACTTGGAAGAATATTGTCACATCCATGGATCATTAGAGATTATTATAATTCATCTTTTTAGGCTCACAAACACTAGGGGAAATTATATTTTGAAATATTTTCCATTAATTCATCATATTACTACCATTGGATGTATATAAACACTGAAATTTTTAAAATGAGTTCATAATATAAAAATTGAGAAAGCATTGACCAGGTTAGAATGCTATAGGAATTGTTGCATGAAAATTATCATGAATATTGACAACTTGACATCCACATGTGTGGAATTTTCTCACTTTAAGAAATATGCTAAACTTTTGAGGAGTCTTCTATAATAAATTGAGAAATTTTTCTATGGTGTCGAGTGAAAACATGATTTTATGATCATGGTTGTATATAACATATGGTATGAGCTCATTGTTTCACTTTAGCTCATGGTATTATATATGTGATATTTGAGGTATTTTTTCTATATAAATATGACATTTCTTTCATTTTTTTTTTGTTGTTGAAAATAATGTAGAAAACATTTAATCATTTTGTCTTAAGTGTCTCTTATTTTTTTATTGAATTATGTTTCATGGTTTTAGGAAAACCCAATAAATCTATTGGAACCAAAGTGAGGAAAGTCATTGTGAGCAGTTAAAATTTCTAAACAGTTATGAGTCCATTTCTATTTGTTTCCTTTGCTAAATACTTTAGTTATATTTACGTATGTACTCAGAATGAATAGTTTTATGGTTTTTTTTTTTTAACATTATAGTCAATTAAAGAAACCCTTCATGTGTTTTTCTAATAGATTTAACTGAGAGATTAACCCTTTTCACCGATGATGTGTCATTGATGAAATGTTTAAGTCTTCTTGTGCCTAGACTAATAAGAAAACCATCAAAATTGAATAAAAAATAGACTAGCCAATCAGAAAGGGGTCACATTTATAAAATAAATAATCCAAAAGAAGTGAAAATATTTATTAATCAACTATTATGTAAAAGAAAAAATTCATAAATACATTTATTCTAAGTAGATAAATAAATATTACTTGGGAAACCAAAGAAATAAAAATGAACTCATACCTCTTTAGAAATTTTTCATTTTCACAATTATCACTATTTGATTGCTATAGCCTTTTTTTCCTTAAACCACAAAAAATAATTAGTATAAAATAATAGACTTAGAATAAAATGGATAATTCTTTTTCACTTGATTCTCAATGAATAAAAATAAAGGAGTTTCCTCATTATATAAGAAAAGATGTCTCTAATGTTGCATATATAATACCATGAGCTAGAGTGAAAGCATGAGCTCATATCATGTGTTATGTAAAACCATGATCCTCAAGTCTCAATCTTAAGTCTAACCATGGGAAATTTCCTTAATTTGTTACAAAAAACTCCTAAAAAATTAGGTTCATTCCTTAAAGTGAACAAATTCCAAATGTGGACATCAAATGGTCAACACGTGTAGTAAATTCAATGCAACAAGTTCTCTATCATCGTAACTTGGTTTGTTTTTATTTGTTTTTCTATTATAATCCTGTTTATCAAATGCCATGGCCAATTTGCATCCAATGGTATTGGTTTGATAGAATTATTTACACACTCTTAAAGGATAATTTCCTGAAAATCTAGTTTCACTAAATAAAAGTGTTGCGACAATCTCTAACCACTCAGATAGGTAATATTATTCCTCCAAGTGGCTCATACACACCATATTCTAACAAGTACGTGATTTACTTATGTGGGCACCATAGAAATTATGTGGTATTCTTGGTATTTTCTACCATGTTGACATATATATAAATATATTGACATGGTTTCCCAGAAAGGTGACAAAGATTTCCATGTAAGTAGATATGGATCAATCAAAATACATTGATCATACAAGTAATGGATCTCAAGACATGATGCATGGATTCAAAGGCATAGTGCTTGAACTCCAATGTGTGGAACTCAATTTATAATGATAGATCAAGTTTTCAATAAATTGATAGTCACATAACATATATAATCCACCATGATGTTAATAAGATAAGCTATTTCTAACAAATTAACTAAAATCACTATCTTGGTACAACTTTACCCTTATTAAAATTATCATTTTTTCACAATAAATAGCATTTTGTGAGTCATATGATGAAGAATAGATAAATGTCATCAAATTTATGGAAGGGGACATGAATAACCTTACAAAATAATCTTCAAAGTCCTAACAATGATGTGTCAAGTCTACTACCTATCAAACTACCCCTTTTTTTTGGTTTAGGAGTTTTCAATTTATTCTTTGCAAATCTTTGAGAAATAATTTTTGTCTTCAACATTAATTTTTATTTTTTAATACTTTAACAACTTCATTCTTACCTATTTACATTATTTTTTTTATTTTCTAGTCATTGTTTCTTTAGATAAATATTTTTCACTAGAAATTTACAAGGTGAGCCTTTTAATTGAAATACTACAATCTTTTATTCAATATTATTTATGCATTTAATCTCTCAATTATTTTTGCTTTTATTTAATATAGGCTTGCGTTGATTTCTTCATAATACATTTTGTGATGGAATGCAATGTTAGATTCAAAATTATACAACGAAGGTGGGGGGTGAATCAATAAAATAACATTTTTTACTTATTTAAAGATTTGAACATTAGAAAAATCCAATATCATAAAATTAACAAGTGACACTAGATATATGTGGAAACCTTACATGAAAAAATCACTAAAATTCTTTTATATGAAATATCTTGTAGGTACCAATCTACTATTACACCAATTTGTAGGCACCAACCTAGAGGAGACATTGATCCTCTTTGGTACGTTGTAGGCACCATCCTACAAGAGACACTAGTATCCTCTATTGATTTGTGGGCACCATCCTATAGGAGACATTGATCCCCTCTACTACTTTGTAGGAACAAACCTACAAGAGAAACCATTCCCTTATGCATTTTTTTAGGAACCAACCTACAATATATAACAACTCCTTTGTTGCTTTGTATACACCAACATACTTCACCAATTCTTCTTTGTTTTCTAAAAAGTTTATTATTTGCTTCTAATTTCACCTAAGTCTACTTGCTACTTCTGCCTTCACTAAGTTTGTTAGTTTCTTCTCCCTTCTACAAGTCTACTTTTTCGTTCTTTCATTAGATCTACTTCTCCCAAAACTTGTCGCTTTTGGCTTCTTCCAAAGAAGAAACTTGCACAACATGCGACGTATTAAATTTTGTAAATTTATTTCTAATATTTCTACAATAGATATCTAGATATATTTTCTCTATTTCCTATATATTTTAGAGTATAAATCATGTTAGGAAGAAAGTGATAGAATCCAATTTGACCTATTTAAAGCATGTTTTAGGATCATTCAAGAATACTAACTTTCTTAGATCATATCTCTGGAATATACTAAAATATGGCATGAAATTTTAATTATTTGTAAATAAATATCTTCTATTTGTATCCTCTAAGATTCAAAGTATGAAACATCCCAGAAGAAAAGTTACAACAAAAATGCTAACATGACTTCTTTGAAGTAGATTTTATTTTCATTTAGGAAGCCTTGCTTCCTCGAAGTGTATCTCTGAAATTACAAGAAACTAAGATCTGAAATTTGAGCCATAGGTGCATGACAATATTCTATTTATATCCTCCAAGTTTTACTTTTCAAAACATTCTAGAAGAAAATTTATAGTGAAAATACCAAGCTAACTTATTTAAGGAAGATTTGAGGAGCATTTAGGAAGCCCAACTTCCTCGAAGCATATGTTCAAAATTATAGCGAGCCAATATCTATAATTTTAACCAAAACTAAATGAATATTTTCTATATAGTTAATCAAGGTTTCTTAGTATGAAAGTCCTAGAGGAAAAGTTATAAAGAAAATTCTAAGCTGACTTGTTTGAAGTAGATTTCAGGAGCATTGAGGAAGCCCAATTTCTCTAGAGAATAACTATGAAATTATCTCCAACCAAGGTCTAGAAGTTCATCTAAGTTGACCATTCTTATTATCAAGGATAAATTGAGACTTTATATGAGGTTTCTCTTGCAATTTTGGGGTTTGATCTCGAAGTAATGTTACCTCCCTATGTAGGAGTCGTTAATAAGCAATCATATTATGCATTTCCAACCCTTAAGGGGAATGACATCTCCCTAGTAAATATTTCAATTAATAGGTGACATATGAATGATGATGAAATGGATGGGGACACAAGGGTATCAAGGCCAAAAGCCATTGGTATAAGGATATCAATAATTAGGAAGTCCACATATCATGTGTAAAAATGTGAGGAGGGAGTAATTATGGTTACATGATTTACCCAACCATTTTTTTCTTTGCCTCTTTATTTTCCTTTTTCTATTTATTTTTTTCGTTTGTATTATTGATCAAATATTTATGAAGTAATATCATATTGTAAATGATGCAAAGCAATTATTACTCACTTAAGGTGGGCTAATTCATCTCCCACTAGGGGTTGGGACGTGCATGGGTTCCATTACTGATGTGAAGGGAACTCATTGGCCTTAGAAACCATGGTGATGCCCACAATGATAAAGGATAGATCTCATGTTTGGTTTTTTCTCACGTGCTATATTAAATGTCTCGACCATATTTTTCATTTTGTGATTTTCTTTTTCTTTTGTTTCTTTTTTGTGACTATGATATGTTTTTAACTTAATTTTAGTTGCATCAACCTCCAAGGAGATGTTTCCAGACTTGTTTTATATATGTGGACAAGAGGAGGGGGTGTGTCAATGCCTTGTGGACCTAACACAGGTACATGAAGATATTCCCTCTAGATCATCCATGTTTTACAATATAAAGCTTCAGATAAGAAAATATATAGTAAAACCTTCCAAATGGATAATTTACTAAAACTACCTGACAATATTGTATCACTATCCTTTAAGTGGCATGCTCTTAAACATCAAAGAAAATCTATAGTAAAAATATCAAGTTAACCTATTTCAAGTAAATTTCAGGAGCATTTAGGAAGCCTAAATTTATGAGAACATATCTCTAAAATTATTGTGAACTAAGGTTTGTAGTTTTAAAAACATGCAGATGAAGATCATGTCTCTAGCTCCTCCAAGTTTCATGTTTTGAAAAATACTAAAATAAAATTTATTGTAAAAATGTAAAGCTAACTTTTTTGAAATAAATTTAAAGGGAATTCGGAAGCCCAACTTCCTCAAAGCATATATATCAAAAAATATAGTGAACCAAGGTATGGAATTAGAACCATATCTACATGATTTTCTCTCTAGCTCCTATAGGTTTCATGGTATAGAACATTCCAGGAGAAAATTTATAGTGAAAATTCCAAAATGACTCACTTACCCATCAATCACATTTTTTCTTCAACTTTCAAATTCTTAGAATCACTACAAAAAAATTCCTGATTTCTATTTGTGCACCTCATATATCTTCTTTCTTATATACTCATCAGATGAACTCATCTATCCTTTATTTAGTGTTTTTATGTCCACTTATCAAGCCAAATTGTAAAATTAGTTGGCTCAACCTACTTGTACTTTGGTTGGGCAATCATGATAAAATCCTTCATATCTCCTCATTCCTATGTGTTGAAAGATTTTTTTTTTGATACCGTTTTCCTTGGCCCCACTAAAATATCTTGCCTTAAACATATTATTTTTTCACCCCAATTTCCTAATCAACACCTGGACGCCTTATAGCACTTTTGCACCTATATTTCCTATTTATGTTTATGTAACATTCCCTATAGTTTCTTTATGTGATTGAAGAAAAAAAGAAAAGGGAATCCTTCCATTTTTCAAGGCAAGAAAAGAAAAAAATACCACTTCATTAAAAGGTGAAGGTCTTCCTAGTTGAAATTGAAAAATATATTTAAAATCCTTATTAAAGGAATAAAATCAGTGGGAATGAATTGTCGATGAAGTATGTTAGTTATAAAAGAGTTGTACCTCTCTCTCAACTCACTTTATTATTATATTAGTCCAATGTGTATTCATAATTGTGGGAGGTCAACTACATATGATTTAAGATTCAAAGGCTACCAAAAGAACATCATCATCATCGAAGGAAATGAGAAGAGGCAGTGGTGTGTCAGTCATGTACTGAAGTTGTCCACGATGCATATGGGATAGATAATTGTCGATTCATATATATATATATATACTATATATATATATATATTATAATATAATATTATATATATATATATTATATATATACTATAATATAACCATATATATTATATATATATTTATATATATATATTATATATTATATAATATATAATATATATATTATATATATTTATATTATATATATATATATATATATATATACATGGTAGTAGATGAATACATCCTGGATCATTTATCAATGTTTTACATGAAGACCCAAATAAAACTATGTTTGCAGTTGTTGGAAGATGGCTCAAACAGAAATTGGCCAAGAATGGAATCAAATCAAGGAAGTATGTGGGAATGTATTTGAAAACATTATATATGGATGAGTAGTGAAGACACAAGAGCTTATTGGTGAGATATTGGTGTAAGCCTTCCAATTCTATTAAGAAAAATTATGGATGAATTCCCCCTAGTAGGAATATAATGATTTGTATTGACATGAAAAAACATTCTTACATCTTTGAACACATGGAAGAAATTGCTAACATAGTACCACACTCATGTATGTACTCATTTATTCACATTCCATAGCAGTTAGAGGGTGATTAAATTTTGAATTATATGAAGTTTGAATACACAATTAGTGAATTTATACCTATGGTTGATACATTAATGTAAATGGTGTCAGATGTGCATATAACAACTAATGCGATATGTGTATTTCTAGGTGAAACAAAGAATTTTTCTAGAGCAATGAATATTAATGTTGGTGGTGAAGTGTCCATCTTTTACAATGGGGATACTGTTATAGGACAAGTAAACATTCACTTTCAATACAAGGACATTACGTTTCTCAACACAATTATGATCCAAGAGATAACTCACTGACAGGAATGAAGTGATGACATGCTACAACAACTTCTCCTACATGGTCAATATAAGATGTAAGTGTTCAAAAGAGTTTTTAGACATCTTTTGCCACTATTTTTTAGTCACCATTCATGGAATTTTTTAAATAATACAAGGGTTATTTATGATGATATACTAATAATTCCAAAAGAAAACTTATCCTCACACAACACATATTCATAAAGGTTACATTCCTTGTCAACTTGGAAATATGGTCATATTTACAAGATTTACGACCATTTTCCTCAAGTTCACCATGTTTTATGTACTATTGTAAACATGTTTCAACTACTACAATGGTTGGAATGCTGACGGGAGTTCACTTAACAATACTGAGCTTTGTTACACTTAGTTTTGTTTTTTTGGATGATGTGTTGAAATGGTCATGCAGATGTCATGGTGCTAATGATTTTAGGTAACATTTGTGTTCTGAATGAAATGAAGGAATGATTGGCCTAGGGATATATTATTTCAAGAAGGGGATTACCATGAATAGTTAAGAACATTGGTTCAAAACTTCATGTCTCCTAAGTTTATTCAAAAAAATGTTGCTTACATTGATTCTCTTGCTATGGCGACCTTCAAATCATGGGAGGGCCACACCATAATTTGATTCAGTAGATGAAAAGTAGAAAATTAAGTTCATGGATAGACATGATTCTGTAAGTTGAAAGATACGAATGTGGGTATTGTTGTTGAAATAAAATGTTATTCTGACAAGTATAAGCCAAATGCCAATATAAATCATTGTCTACTTTATTCTATTATAACATTTGTCATGGCTTATTTTCCTTAAGGTATATTAACCTATGGTTCAAAGTAGGTACATGAATATAAAGGGATATCACAATGGACATGACATGGTGAATATTAAAGTGTAATTTTTTTTAGAAAAATCAAAATGATTGTCAAATCATTGAGAAAGTGTAAGTACCTTGGTATCATATGACCACTCATCCAACATTCTCGAGAATGATCTATATCATTTATAATCTCAGAAAGATATATAAAAGTAGGAATTTGTGTAGTTCGAAGAGGCTCCTAATCTTTGACACTGAAATGCTGTTGAAATTCAAAGTGGGGTTTTTTCTAATTGTAAGGTTTTCTTTATATATTTCTTAATTAAATTTCTTGCAAATATATCTGCAAAGTTTGGTGATGATTCCTCATCTACAAGATGATCCCACAAGTGTGTCTTAGGATATGATGGAAAATCTCTACAAATCAATGGCCATGCAAATGTATTTCTTTTTTTTCTACATAACTTCCACATGTTATTATAATTTTATTAGTGATGACTATGTGATGGTTTTACAATAATGCAATCAGACCTCAAGCCACTAATTTATTTAAATTTCACTTTGGTTCGTGCTCCTCTTTTCTATGCATATTTGAAACTAGTTTCTGAATAGTCGAATGATACCTTATTTTTTTCAAAGCCTTGTATCTAAATTTTTGAGGAAATAAAGAATTATTTTGCTGGTCTAAAACTAGTTTCATGGTTTCCCATGGAATCTTAATTTTATTTCCCTTTCTTTTTCCTATGATTCTCACTTCCCATTTTCTTTGCTACAACACCCTCCAAATTTTTCCATGTATTAAAACTCTGGAACCTCCCTTTGATCATGTGAATTGTAATTTCTAGTTGTTAGATTCATCCCATACTTGATTCCTAAGTTTCTAAGTCCCCTTTTGAAGGAATTAAAAATGTTTATTTTTGTTAAGGGAAGTATCATTATTTGTGAAAGAATTTATGAAACACCTCTAAGGGATAACTTTAGTGCTTTCTCTTATAATAATGGATTCCATCTATAATATGGATATGCATTGGACTCATTCTCAAGGAATTTTTCACCTTTCTTGTTGCAGTCGACACTTGTGTTGAAAATGTATATCTTAAGTGCCACAGATGGAGGTAAATATCATTTTGTTGTCGTTTCAATGGATACATATTGATTTTTTCTACTGTGTTTCGTTATGATGTGGTTGGTTGTATATGAGTGTGTGATCATGTTCAAGTCTTGTTACATGTTTATACTCTCATCTTTCTACTTTAATGATCCCACACTTAGTCAATTTTAGAGTTCGCTATGTCTTTGTAACTTGCTTGACCAAGCCCCAACATTTATTCCTCCTTGAACTACACAGTGCGTAGTGATAAGCCTCAGTGAAGAACCCTCTACCTCTTGGAATTGTGCACTATGCAGTCATAGAGAACTGCCTCCATCAATTACACATTGCACAATATTAGTGCTCAGTCACTTTCAACTGCACTTTCCCACTGCATGGTACTTGACTAGCCTTGCCTTCACTGTGCACTTCACACTTTCAGTTAGTATTTAGGTCATGTCCTACTCTTTGTAGTGTTCAAATTGTCATTACATTGACCCTCCCTTCCCGAACTGTGAATTGCGCAATCAAAATGAGCGAGCCTATCATCTCATCCTCTCTAACTTCCTTAACGATGGAGTCATGTCTCCCACTCCCTTTCAAACTGGGAATCGTGTAATCACATTGTCTAGAACCTCACTCTGTACCAACTTCTTTTTCTCACTGCACAATCCTTAGGCCTTATCCTAAATCTTACGTATTTTCCAAGCTCAGTCAATATGTTACATGAGAAATAGGATAGACTAGGATATTTTAGGACTGATGTTGTCATGTCATATTAACATGAAAGGATGATGATCAAGGATAATGTCAAGGATATGATATGAGAAGACACTTACGAAGTTGAAAATGAAAAGAGACCATCAATAAAAGAGATAAAGGGACACTAGATCATGATAAAATAATGAATATCAAGCTCACATGGAAGGCTCTGTATCACAACTAGCCCCTTGGAGGATGAAGTTGAAGTGAAAGATATATGATGTAGATGTGAAGATAACAAAAAGAATAAAAAATTGGTATTGATAAACCACAATAAGCGGCCATGTCACCATATCAAGGTCATGGTTTCTCTATGTGTCACCATAAAATCCATATTTTGTCCATGGATTTTTCCACAAATTTGTGGAAATGTAATATTGTATTTTGAAAATTCAAAAAATGTAAAATGTGTGGAAGCCCAAGGGTCACACATAGAATGTGAATATGGATGTATAAGCTCAAATGTTTCATAGGAATTTTAAAAGTCGCATGGGAGATCAAGAGTCATGAGGGAATATAAAGAGTCACATCATTTGTTATATACACACCCTCTTAGCTCAAGCAAGGGAATTTTCACCTTGGCTTCTCAAGCTAGGCATGGGAGAGAATATTAGTCTTTTGAGAAGCAAGTAGTGGCTTAACGTTCCATTATTGGAACTAGTGTTGTAATAATGTAATGGTGTATCCTAGGAATTTCACTTTATAATTCAAATCTCTTGGAGCTGGCTCACTTTCATGTATATGCCATGAATGCTTGTAACACTATTCTTTCATTATTTGCGGTGTACGTTTTTATTTATACATATTAATGAAAATGACCTATTTCATTGGATTTAATATGCATATTTGAAAAATGTGTCTTTTGTTTTCATGATTATTGTTTCTATTGAACTATTTCTCAAGATAATTAACAATTCTTTTAGATATATGAATGTGTATCTATTAGGAAAGTACTATTACTTTTTGGCATTATGATGCATGCGTTATCCTTGATGGAAACTCACTTGTAACAGAACAAGTATATGGTAACTAGATGAATCCGCGGGTAATTTCAAAGGTGACAGAGTGATGGAACAAAATAACAAAATGATGGGACAAAGGTTTACATATTAGAATCAGAGGTTTGACAAAGGTGAATATTTTAAGATCTATACACGGGCTCATCAAGGCCAAGTTGTGTATACACACAAGTAAAAAGAAGCAAAATTGCATACATGTTGGTGCACTAATTTAAGAATAACAAGGGTCCTTACGATGGTATTAGCCACAATATTGAGCGCAGTAATCGTTACTTGATCCCATCCAAGATTACCACCGACACTAGTGTATTTTTGACCCATGGTATTGGATAAGGATCTAACTATATAAGGAGGTGAAGATAAAAGTGCTAAGTGTGCATGTGAAATGGTTTTGATGAATACTTCAATCTAAAGTATATTTGCATTATAAGGGCCATAGTTGACACATAGATTTGAAATAATTATGCACCCAAGAATACAATGATGGATCAAGATCATGAGACCTAAAATGACTTTCCATTGTATGATCTGCTCATGGATTGGCAAGATTGAAGTATTGACACATGTTTTTATATCTGAATATTATGATCTGGGTCTTTCTAAAGTTCTGAAGAGCTACACAATTTTAGGCCAAATTTGTAGATATGTATGTAAGTTGGTCTCGGTGAAGTCACATATACATGTGCATTCATTTCTTCAAAGTCGTGTATATAAAGGAAGGGTTTATGTTCATAAATGACTGATCAGCCCGATCAATGATGCTATATATTTGTTTTTTGTCAATGATGTCCTCATGTTGATCCAAGTTGAGTGATAATGTCTGTGGTAGAATTGATTGAATGATGAAGTTGAATTTGGTTACATGTTGATTGGTTGAAAAGATTATTGATGTTGCTAACTGTATGAGAGTTCTGCAAGCTAACAAAATATTTCATAATAAGTCTAGTCAACTCTATGTCTAATTCAGAATTACAAGTTTTTAGTATATTGAGAGCTGTAAGGAGGCTTCTCTGTAGAAAAGAGTGCATACACACAGGTTTCCTTAGGTGAAGTAGCATATACATGTTGGCATATGATCAGGGTTGTAGCTGATTCTGTGTGTTGATGTAGTATTTTGAGTTTAGTTCTATGTTCTGGTTATAGTGATCACACTATTGTGTTTGAATTAAGTTGGTGTTTTCTTCAATTGATATACAAGTTGTGATGTATTAAAGTAGGTGGATCCAATGAGAAAATTTATGAAACATGGTCCACAGATGTTTCTGAGGGTTGGAGCCTTCAATGAGGAAGTCAAAGCTTCCTACTAGTAGTAGCTGGTAATCAGATTAGGGGGTTGGAGCTCCCTTCCAGTAGGAGTTGGAGAATGAGTGGAGGTTGTAGACTTCAGCGGGTGGGTTCTTGCATACTAGCATGAGTCTGCACGAGTACAATAATGTAAGAAGTTTTTATATTAATAAGTTTGAGGTTGAGCTGAGAGAAGTGGTGGTTTTCTTCCACATTGGTATCTACATTAAATCCTATTGTTCATGTGTGTTTCTTACATGCGATACTTTATTTTGATCTTACTGACCTTCTTACTGCTCATCAAATTCCTGATAAATATCTTACATTCTGTTTCAAGTTTAACAGATAAAGATTTAGTTGTTTTATAAGTTTACTAGGTGTAGAAATTCCCACTGTTGATCAACAGATTATGCAATCTAATAAAACACAAAACAAGATCTGCTTCTACAACACTTTGCGGAAGCTTAATCGAATTGAGCAAGATCAAGAGAACACATATAATAGAGAATGAGAAATCAATTACACATAACACATGAGAAATATAACGGGGAAAGCCTTAGCCTAAAACCCCAACTATGTATTATCATATAAGTGGAAATCTTGTTCAAGTTACAAAAAGAATCAAATCTCAAGCTATCCTGCTCTCTCTGCAATTAAACAATACAGCTCACAGAATGAATAGACATATTATATGTCCTCCTCAAGCCCTCCAAGCCTCCTATTTCCTTGTGCAGTTTCTCTTGGGGTCCAGTTAAGCCACATGTGTGAATTGGCCTCATCACAGTCACTAAACCTGAAGAAGTTACTGTACAATCCTCAAGGAAAGAATTCCTTCTACATGCAAGGAATATTCACAATGGAATATTCTAGCAACTGATAGTACACTGCCCCTCCATCTGATCTCAAATGGGTCTCTATTTGAAATGACATACATGAGTTATTTATGAGAGAATACTCAGTTATCTGAAGTGTAGTAGTTACATGCATGCAAGCATTAACTAATTGAAGTTACATCAATTCAACAAACTATTTGAATTAATCTAACTGGACTTGACTCAGTTAACTAAGTCAACTAATTACAAATAAATATTACAACTCATCCTTTCCTCTTTAAGTGATGGATAAATTCCTCAATTAATGGAGAAACTATTGTGTGTCCCCACATAGACTTCATGTTTGATTTTCCTTAACTAATTAACTCAAGATGAATTAATTAATTAATTTACAAACTGGTGCTAAGATCAAATTCGAATTTTACTTCACTATTTTAGTTTAGGGACTGACCAAAATAGGAAGGTATCTCGAAATGATATTTATAGAATGTTATTTTTGGCACTTCCATTTTTCCATCCATTGTTTCTAAGATCAACACTGGCTGAACTGCTATTTATAGCAGTGCTATTTTTAACAATTCTATTTTTAGCATTTCTTGTTGCTCTTTTCAACACTCCCTCTCAACAAGAAAGGGATTATCAATAACTCCAATCCTGTCTTTGTGGAACTTGAACTTACATTTTGATAATGCCTTAGTAAAAATATTTGCATCTTGTTCCTCGATCGAAACTTACAGCAACAACATGATCCTCTTAACCACACAATCTCGAAGATGGTGATACTAGATATCTATGTGCTTGGACGTATCATGAAAAACTAGATTCTCAAAGAGTTTGATACAACTCTGGTTATCACAGTAGATCACTATAGGTTCCATCATCTGACCAAACAATCCCACTAGAATCTTCCGCATCCAAATGGCCTCACATGCAGCCTAAATAGCAGCCATGTATTCAGCCTCTGCTGAGCTAAGTGCAACTGATCTCTATTTCTTGCTATATGAGGAAACTGCAGTTGAACCAAGGTTAAAGATTCCTCCAGAAGTGTTCTTCTAGTTTGATTGACTCCCTGCCCAATTTGCATATGTGAAGCCCTAAAGCTTCACTCCCTCTATCTGTTTGTACCACAATCCGAACTGTGATGTGCCTCTGAGGTATCTTAGCACATGCTTCGTTGCCTTCCAAAACATCTTGGTAGGCTGAACCATAGCTTGACTCAGTTGTTTCATCGCAAAGCATAAGTTGGGTCACGTGCTCACCAAATACATAAGTGAACCCACCAGCTACCGATAAACAGTAACAACTACTACCTCACATGAAGTAGCATCCTCCTTCCTCCAGTTCCCAACTAGAGGAGTCTGCATGGGCTTGCACTTCTCCATGTGAAAGTGCCTGAGTATCTCATTGGCATACTTGCCTTGAGACACAAATATTTCCCCATCTTTATGCCACACCTCCATGCCTAGAAAGTAGTGCATAAGGCCCATATCCTTCATCTCGAACTCTCTTGCAAGGTCCTCCTTGCAAGACTATATCTGCTGATCATCACCTGTCAAAATCGGATCATCGACGTAAAGAAGAATGATCAATGGTTTACCTTCTACCATGATGTGGTAAAGGTTTACATCTACTTCACTCTTGGTGAGTCCCAAACCGGTGAAATAGATGTCGATCCTGGTGTACCAAGCATAGGGTGCTTACTTCAGCCCATATAGAGCCCTCTTGATTCTGCACACATGTGTCTCATGATCGATGGTTTAGAAACCTTCTGGCTACTCAATGTACACCTCCTCCTCAATCTTCCCATTGAGGAATGTTGCCTTCACATCCATCTAGTGGATATTCCACCCCATCTAAGCTGATAGTGCCAATATCGATCTAATCGATGAGTACCTTGCTACAAGAGCAAAGGTCTCATCATAGTCAATCCCCTCAATCTATGAGAAACCACGAGCAACAAACCTTGACTTATGTTTTTCAACACTGCCATCAGCTGCTTGCTTTACCTTGTAAAGCCATCTAGAACTCAACACTGACTTGCCCTGAGGCCTTGGGACAACATCCGACACAATTTTTTGAATGTTGGAGTTGTACTCCTCTACCATTGCATCAACCCAGAATGGTTGTTTCACTGCCTCCTCGAATGATGAAGGTTTTGTATCTACACACTCCCCAACCAGGGCCATGTACCCAGTGTACCGCTCGGGTGACCTCCTCTATCTGCACTGAGAAGATTGTTGTCCCACATTCTCCTGCACATACAACATCAACCTGTTAGCTTCCCTTGAGAATTTCCACCCATATTTGGAAGTATTAGCATGAGTGGATGTCTCCACTCCAGGATCCTCTGCATGTCACTGCTCTAGATCAATATGAGGCTCCTAATCCTTAGGAACTGAAAGTTCCTCACTTGCATGCAACTCAAGCTCCCTCTCAAGTGATAAGCGCATGGTTCTCTGCTTGTCGAACTTCAGATCCCTACATACCACAGTCCTCTGAGTGGAAGGCAGGTGCACCCGATAGTTGTGGGGCGTATCTATGTACCCCACAAGTATTCCCAACTCAGCTGTTGGGTCTAGCTTCTTCTTGGCATCTTTGGTCACATGATAGTAAACTGATGATCCAAAGATTCAGAAGTGACTTACATCAGGTCGCCTCCTGGAATAGGCCTCCATAGGTGTCTTCATCCCCAGTATACGGTGCGAGCTTCTGTTCTGCAAGTATACTGCTGTATTGCATGCCTCAGCCCACAAATGTAGTGGTACACTTTGGTTGTGCAACATCGCTTGAGCTGCTCCCACAATTGATCTATTTTTCCTTTTGGCCACCCCATTCTGCTATGGGTTATGGGGTGCCGTCAGTTCCCCTTTAATTTCTGCAGAGCAAAAGTCTTTAAAATGTTGGGAGACATACTCTCCACCATTGCTGCTATGAAAGGCTTTTATTTTCTTTCCAGATTCATTCTCTTCCAAGGCTTTAAACTCACAAAACCTCAAGAAGGTCTGATCCTTATTTTGCATAAAGTAGATCTAGCATCTACGAGAAACATCATCAATAAAAAAGACATAGTACCTTTGTTTAGTGGTGGAGGCTGTAGAGAATGGTACACAAACATTTGAGTGAACTCGCTATAGGATTTCTCCAACTCTACTGTCTCGATCCGAAAAGGAATATTTCTCATACTTACCCAAGGTACAACCTTTGCATGTACTCGTCTGATCAAGTTTTCCCTTGGGTAATCGATAGAAATCTGCTGCATGAACTTCAGGGCTCCATGGTGCAAGTAGCCCAGTATTCTATGCCATAGCTCACCAACATCTTGGATTTGCGTCATCTCAGATTTCAAACTCAAAGCAACACAGTCATCTACCTCCAGCTTGTAGAGATTCTTGACTCAAATCCCTATTCGCTTTGTTTGTCCATTACCAATTCTAGCATAGCGATAGACACAATATTCTTCTTCAGACCTCGTACATACTTTACATCACTTAGGGTGAGCGAAGCTCCATGCTCCCTCTGAAACACAACCATACCTTCACCTGAAATACAGTACTTTCCATCATCACCCATCTCGATCTGCATCTGGAGATCCTTCTCCTCCAAGGTACTGAAAATATTCTTGTCACTTGACATGTGGAATGAGGCTTCACTGTCCAAGTACCACACACATCCCACCATGGATGAAACCATGCATGTGATAAGTAAGAAATCTAGCTCAAATTGTGAGGCCAGTGCCTCACCATCAGATCCCTTCGAGGAACCCTTGTTGGATTTCTTATGTGGACAATTCGTAACATAATGGCCCACTTCATGATAATGAAAGCATCGCACTTTTGATTTGTCAATCTTCTTCCCACCATGGGAAGATCCAGATTTGGGATGGGACACCTTCCCTTTCCCTTTCCTCGCCTTACTCACTAAGGCTAGATTTTACTCATAATATTGCTTCGATGAGGATCCATCTATGGTGCTTCTTCTTATTTCCTCCTCAATCAGATCCAACCAAAGCCGTTCCCAATCTGGTAGATTTTCTCTTCCACTAACCGAGTCTTGGTAGCTATGCCAGCTCTTAGGAAGATCGAGGAGTGCAAGATTCACCATGTCATCATCAATAGTAGTGATCCCTACACTTCCAAGCTCATCCCTGCAGGTTGTGAGCTTGTTTAGATATGTAGAGATCGTGTCACCCTTTTCACACTTGATCTTATGATGCTTGTCTTTTAGCGCCAACTTCCTCTGATCGTTGTTGTTCTGATATAAATATTTCAATATTTTCCACAACAAAAATGGAGTCTCCTTCCCATGGAGGCTCGAGACAATGTTGTCTCGAACTCCCTCGAGGAGGATTCTCCTTGCTCTAGCCACACATTTCTTCCATTCTGCCAGTTGAGTAGCATCAGTTGGCTTGGGGACTTCTTGATCAATGAAGTCCTTTAGACCATTATCCTCTAATACTGCCTCCATGCGATCCTTCTAGTCTATATAATTCGAGCTACCATCAAGGGCATACTCGAGCCTTAAACCACTGAATTCCATAGGTGAAATTGAGATGTGATAAGAAATCGATTTCTATCTTTAGGAACCAGACTTCAAACTTCTCCATCTTGTATACTATTCTTCACCTTGATCACCTTTGCTCCAATACCATGTAGAAATTCCCACTATAGATCAACGGACTGTGCAATATACTATAACACAATACAAGTTCTACTTCTACAACACTTTACGGAAGCTTAATCGAATTGAGTAAGATCAAGACAACACATATAACTGAGAATGAAAAATCAATCACACGTAACACAGAAGAAATATCACGGGGAAAGCCTCACCCTAAAACCCCAACTTTGTATTATCATACAAGTGGAAATCTTGTTCAAGTTACAAAAAGAATCATCTCGCAAGTTTTCATGCTCTCTTTGCAATCAAACAATACAACTCACAGACTGAATAGACATAGTATATGTCCTCCTTAAACCCTCCAAGCCTCCTATTTCCTTGTGGAGTTTTTCTTGGGTTCCAATGAAGCCACATGTATGAATTGGCCTCATCACACTCACTAAACCTAAAGAAGTAACTGCACAATCCTCAAGGAAAGAATTCCTTTTGCATGCAAGGAATATTCACAATGGAATATTCTAGCAGCTGATAGTACACTGCCCCTCCATCTGATCTCAACTGGGTCTCTGTTTGAACTGACATGCATGAGTTATTTATGAGAGAATACTCAATTATATTAAGTGCAGTAGTTACATGCATGTAAGCATTAACTAACTAAGCTTACATTAATTCAACAAACTGTTTGAATTAATCTAACTGGACTTGACTCAGTTAACTAAGTCAACTAATTACAATTCAATATTACAACTCATCCTTATCTCTTTAACTGATGGATAAATTCCTAAATTAATGGAGAAACTATTGCATGTCCCCACATAGACTTCATGTTTGATTTTCCTTAACTAATTAACTCAAGATGAATTAATTAATTAATTTACAAACTGCTGGTAAGATCAAATTCGAATTTAACTTCACTATTTCAGTTTAGGGATTGACTAAAATAGGAAGGTATCCCAAAATTCTATTTATAGAATGCCATTTTTAGCACTTCCATTTTTCCATCCATTGTTGCTAAGATCAACACTGGCTGAATTGCTATTTATAGTAGTGCTATTTTTAGAAATTCTATTTTTAGCATTTCTTGTTGCTATTTTCAACACTCCCTCTCAACAAGAAAGGGATTATCAGTAACCCCAATCCTGTCTCTATTGAACTCAAATTTGCATTTTGACAATGCCTTAGTCAAAATATCTACATCTTGTTCCTTGGTTGAAACATACAACAACAACATGATCCTCTTGACCACATAGTCTCGAAGATGGTGATACCGGATATCTATGTGCTTGGACCTGTCATGAAAAACTGGATTCTTAGAGAGTTTGATACAACTCTGGTTATCGCAGTAGATCACTATAGGATCCATCATCTGACCAAACAATCCCACTAGAATCTTCCACATCTAGATGGCCTCACATGCAACCTAACTAGCAGCCATGTATTCAACCTCTCCTGAGCTAAGTGAAATTGATCTCTGTTTCCTGCTATACTAGGAAACTATAGCTGGACCAAGGTTGAAGATTCCTCCAGAAGTGCTCTTCCGGTCTAATGGACTCCCTACTCAATCTGCATCCGTGAAGCTCTAAAGCTTCATTCCCTTTATCTATCTGTACCACAATCCAAACTATGATGTGCCTTTGAGATATCTCAGCACATGCTTTACTGCCTTCCAAAACAGCTTGGTAGGCTAAACCATAGCTTGACTCAGCTGGTTTACCGCAAAGCATAAGTCAGGTCATGTTCTCACCAAATACATAAGTGAACCCACCAGCTACTGATAAATAGTACTAGCTACTACCTCACCTGAAGTAGCATCCTCCTTCCTCCAGTTCCCAACTAGAGGAGTCTAGATGGGCTTGCACTTCTTCATGTGAAAGTGCCTGAGTATCTCATTGGCATACTTGCCTTGAGACACAAATACTTCCCCATATTTCTGCCACACCTCCATGCCTAGAATGTAGTGCATAAGGCCCATGTTCTTCATCTCTAACTCTCTTGCAAGGTCATCCTTGCAAGACTGTATTCGCTTATCATCACCTGATCCAAATAGGATCCTAGAACACTGTCTAAGTTTTCATGAACTCTCTAAAAATCATGCCAAATATTCAAAGTCTTAGAAAGATCAAGCTATCAGAGGGAACCCTCAGATAGTTGCAATGGCGATTAGTGCGGATCAACAAGGGTCGTCGATCTAGCACGCAAAGCGGGGGACCATAGTAACATGCACTAACACCAACTAGTAAATGTAGGGGCAAATGTAAGCAATGGAGGTAGTTTCTGATATGTGATTAGCGATAGGGCAAACCTCTGAGTGAAGAGAAGCCCCAAGCACCCAGACCCAAAATAATTATAAAGCGCAGAAAATATTGTTTCGGTTTCATCAGAGCGAGATTCCACAAAACGGAGAGGATATTAGATGGGCTTTAAGAGGTAAGCAGTTTCAACCGAGTTCCTCCCGATGCCACATAGTGATTGCCACGCGTCTAGGTGGAAGAGAGAGAAAACCGCTCACATCGGATGGGTAAAGATCATGCTACTTAACTGCTCGATATGAATGATGACCGTCGGATCTAGGGCCCCAGATCAATGGCGGAGATGCGCTCCGATGGACGACTGGATTTGACAAGATTACAAAGCAAGATCACATAGGATTTGAATTCCGATATGGATGATGCGTTGGTAGAAGATCGTGTTTCGCGGGCATTCTTGGAGTTAATGAAAAAAACGACCATTTCAAATATCTCCAAGAGAATTGACACTCATATGTTATGAAGTAGGTGGCCACCTCCCTGTTAGGCATTATATAGTGACTAATTACGCAGGACAGAGGGATTCAAATCGATAGAGGCCAGGGAACCAGAAATCCTAGAAGCAGAAATGAATAGTTAGGAAGCAGATTGGCTTTAAAGCCACAAACTGACAGAGAGAGAAGCAAAACAATTGGTAGTGAAATGAAAGCAGGGAGAAGAAGCCATGCTGACCTACAAAAGAAAAGGAAGCATCGAGCCAAGATTAGGATAGAGATAGAGAGGGTCAGAGAGTCTGTGTACTCTAGAGAAGGCTTGAGAGGTTGAAGCGCACTCCTTTGTAATGCCTCTCATGTATGAGTCTCATATTGGGCTCATACTACTGTTACCAATAGAGGTCAATAGTCAAAGACTTGGGGGATCCAAGCATAGTCTTACTAATTTATACTTGTTGAGTGAGACTCAAATTAAGCTCACTATTGTAAAAACTCTACGTTGAAAACATAATAGAGAGACCATCAATGAAGGTTGGACCAGGAGACGTAACCCAGGAGTATTGGGTGAACTCCTTATTAAACTTGTTGTGTTTATATGTTTTCCTGTTATGATTTCCTTAACTACTTCATTTCTTGTGTATTTTGCAATATTATCAATCCATTGCATAAAATAACATAGGCACATCCATGCACATGATTCTGTAATACCTTATTGTTTTTCTTAGATCAATTGCAGATCAAGTGGTATCAAAGCTCTAGGTTGCTAAGGTTAGACAAGCATGTGTTGAATTTTTTTTTTGTTGAATGGTAACTAGGACAAAGCTCAAATTAGGAGAAGGAGATTTGGTTGAAGCTAACCTAGAAATTAGAAGAGTCTATCCTAGGAGGAAAATGGCAGAAGAAATTCCCTTGGAATCAGACTCCCAATTCATGGACAGTTTCATGGCCATGAGAGCCATGGTAGAAGAAATGTATAGAGAATTTAAGAAAGGTAGAGGTGAAGATTCTTCAACCTCCAAACAAGATAAAGGAGTAGAAGGACCTCTTCTAGTTGCCCACCTAGAAGGCAAAGGAAAATAAGAAAATCCCTCTCCACCATCTCCCCCATCATCACCATCATCACCTTCATCATCATCTTCTTCACATAAAGAAAGCCCTGAAAAGAAAAATAAGAAACCTTCTTTGATTAAATTAGATGTGAAGTTTGATTTGCTAGTTTATGATGGAGAATTGAATGCAAAAAATATAGATAACTAGATTAGACAGATTGATGTATATTGCAGAGTGCAGAACATGAATTCGGAAAGGAGAAAGATTCAGCTGGCTAGCCTACGCCTTGGAGGAACCACCCTAGTATGGTGGGAAGTCAAGACACAAGCTGATTTGAAGAAGCATGGTAAAATTATTTCTACCTAGAATGAATTTGTTTCTTCCTTTAAAAAACAATTATATCAACTAGCTTATATGTAGCAAGTTATGATGAGTTGGAAAACTCTTCACCAATTAAAAGGGCAAAGTGAACAAAGTTACACCCAAGAATTTAGGAAGAGAGCTCTGATTCTAGGCATTTCTTTAGACTCACCTAAAACTCTACTGACGTATATAGGTGGTCTACATAGCTATTTAAAGCACACAATTCTCATGTTTAATCCTACTAGCATAGATGAGGTATTTGTTCAGGCTACACATCTAGAGGCTAGAAGTAAGAACGTGAACCCAAAAGTTGGGGGATCATCAAAACCCATTGCAGGCAAGAACAAGGAAAAGAGAAAGCAGAAATGGAAATAGAGGAAGACAAGTGTTGTACAAAACACCAAACCTTCATGCACTCACTGCAAGAAGGATGGGCATGATGATGAACACTGCTGGATTCTACATCTGAAGCTGAGGCCCAAGAAGTTCGATGGAAGAAAGAAGAAGACTGCCGCATCTATTCAGAAGGATTTGGGGTCAAACTCAGGGGATGAAACAACAATCACAGCCATAGGTATAAAAGGTAAAAATTCTGAAGCATCTACTAGTAGTTTTGCACAGTCTACTGGTAGTGAAGAAAATGAGAGGAAAAGGCATGAGCTTTTTCATATTAGAGTTATTTCCAAGCATCAAAAGATTGATACTTTTTTTGATAGTGGCTCACGTGTAAACTTAATTTCTGAAGCAATTGTAAAGAAGTTAGGATTACTAACCAGACGTCACAAGAAGCCATATCCATTGGGTTGGTTATGTAATAAAGCAAAGCTACAAGTGACTAGACAATGTAAACATAGGTTTTCTTTTGGGTCAGCATTTGTAGACAAGGTTGAGTTAGATATCATTCCCTTGGATATATGTGGAATTGTTTTAGGAAGCCCTTACTTGTATGATAGAAAGTCCATTTTCTGTAGAGCTGGAAACAAGTATGAACTCATTAAATATGGAATCGAATATATTGTAAGAGCTCTTAAAATCAAGAATAATTATACTCTCATAAACTCAGGGCAGATGAAAAGAATTGTAGTGCCCACTTTAGTTTCCTGACCTTAATATGACATTATCTTAGACACTTTATTCTTTGAGGACCTCAGGTTGAGGATCCGGACGCATGACACTATTATTAGCGATTGAGATATTCATGGTTATGATGTTTATAAATGTTTTCCTTTGATATTATGGTAGCATGAATGGTTATGTATCTTATCTATCAGTATTCCGATGATTGCAACATTAAATAGCTAAATTTAGTATTTGAATTTACGATGAGGGTAGTAAAGAATATGTATGCGCTCTACTAAAAGTATAATGATAATAAATTTGATAGATTGGTATATTTCTATGATGTTACGATGTTGATGACTTAATAAATATGTATGTTTCCATTGATGATTAATGATGATAGCCATGAGGGATGTGTGTCCTATGTTACCTACTTTCGTTAGTTCAGGCTTACAATGGACAATGATGTGAATGACCAGGAATTGTTAATGATGCTATTATGATAATGACTAATAGTGAGAAACCTTGTTACTAATGATTATTGAGTATGGCAGGAAACAATCAGAGGTGCTCACATATGACATGTCAATGACACCTGGTTTGATGAAAATTCATATTATTTTATCTTTTAAAGTCTAAGTTGATATTGAAATCTGCCATATATGTTTAACTATATTCTGATGATATGTTAATGGTTACAGGCACAGATTAGTTCCTTGACCGAATGACTCACATATGGGTGATGGGGTTGTACAGGTGGATGGAACTACATGGGAGGGGTGGGACAGAGTCCCTGATCTCACCCACTAGCACTCCCACCGTGACTTGGGCTGGAAGGGTTGAAACACCTTCGCCTTGAAGACCACGATGCCATGAGGGAACGTCCCAAAGTTGGGTCGCTCATTAGGAGTTTACTAGGGGGCGCGCATCAAGGAAGATTCCTTGATCCTTGGCACCATTAGTCTCACTATAGCAGGCAACATAAGAGATGATAGTGGTCTATGACGTTGCACTATATTTTCCCCTTGTAGTCACTGGATGCTTGAAGGGAAAATGGTGTGGCACCCTTGGAACTTCAGGGGAAATTCTTGAAGGGCACGACCAACTTGGCACCCTTGGCATCACAATTAAACTGTTAGGTGTGGCACCCTTGGAACTTCTAGGGAAGTTCTTGAAGGGCACAACCAAACTTGGCACCCTTGGAATCATTAAAAATAAGTAATAATAAATAAATAAAAGTAAGGAATGAAAGCTAGGTAAAGTTACATCAAGGGTAAATGATGATTAGAAACCAAGGTAATTAAATCAAAAATAAAACTCAGAATAAGGAGGATCATAGGAAGAAATAAATAGAGTACCTTAAAAAAATTCTACCCTCCCCATGCTGGAAAATGCTAGGTAGATTAGGTGGTTTAATTAGATAAAAGGGGAAGACAAACATTGTAAGGATAAAGATTAATTATAAACCATTAAACTTAATTAAGAAAAGAGGAAGGTGAATTAAAATAAGAAAAATAAATTAAATTTAGAGAAATGTAGAGAAGCTCCATGTGGCATCAACCAACATAAGAATATCCCTCTAAGAGATAACCTGAGTTAATTTAGGAAGTAGATTTGGGATAAAATCTTGACTCATTAATTGACTCCAAGTAATAAACACAATTTAAGGAATAAAAGGGGGAATAAAGAGACAACTAGGAGAAGAAATAGGAATCTTGTGGGGTGAGGAAAATATTAGTTTAAATAAAAAGTTAAGTAAATAATTTTGGGTGACCCTTGCTGAGAGAATGACACATGGGTAGGTGAATAATCAAGTATTAAATTAAAA
>APFE030489392.1:88775-120934 GCA_000404065.3 Pinus taeda
AAAAAATATATATATATTTATACATGACATGCCAAGTGTCATCTATGAGGACTCTTACAAAAGAAGGGGCAAGCCATGGTAGAGGGGGACTTTTTGGGGAAACCCTATGGTTGGATGGATGATATGATGTCAGAGCAGTGATTACGAAGCTATAGTGAGTTTGGTGAGGTAGAGGATTGGTTTAGAGAGGGGACTCTTGAGCCAAGGTGTGCTCTCCTCTGCCAGCTAGAGCATTCCTTCATTATACAACCCCATTGCAGATCGGGGGTCCGCGGGGAAGAAGAGTACACAAGGAGTAGGCTGCGAGGTTAACCGGTGGGTCTTCGCATTCAGATCAAGTGCATCATCATTCACTCGCAGAAGTGACCGGAAGCAAGGGAATACCAGTAACAACAGAGCAAGTGGGGTCTCGCCTTCTGGTGAACGGTACATATGTATTTCATTACTAGTTGATCTTAATTTAAAGGTGTGTAAATGTTATGTTAGGTTTCCAAAAATGAGTGTCAGCAATGTGTGTGTCAAAATAAATTTGAAATCTCAATGGATTTCTTTTCTGGTCGTATTTGCTATTACCATAAAACAAAAAAAAAAATGTACATATATAGTCATAAAAAGGTCCTTACACTTGGTATCAGAGCTATGTTCAACCCTTGAGACCTATCAGCCCATGCATGCATGACTAGTTTGTATGAAGACCTCAGATCCTATATTTTCATGAGCAGAAGGAGGAAAGCAGCCAAAAAGGTTTTCTGAGAACATATTTGCTAGCTTTTCTTATATCCCATGCCTCCCATTGTAATAATTCCAGCTGCAAGTTGCTTGCCAGATTCTTTGGCATAATGTTTCATTGACTTTTCCTTCATGATCCCAGGAATTGGGATCAGATGTCTAGAACTCATATGATCCATATCTAAAACTAGAGTCTGACTTGGAGAATATGCTAACCACCTAGGGCCAACGTCCATTGGGCCATAACCTACATTTATACCACCCAGTACTTGACTGCCTTGCATAATAGGATACGTGAGAACGCTAAATGTTTTCTCAAGTGTAGCAGGATCAAAACAACATATCTGTGTAGAGAGCGCTACAGCTAGTGCACAAGAGCTACATCCAACTGCATAAATAGCCGACTGGAACCCTAATGGATGTACATATCTACGGCATCTTAACGAACAACAGTGGAAACAAAATTGCTTTTTCTACTTGAGGCAGTCCTCCAACACCTTCACCATTCACAATCCCAAATCCATATTCAGAATTTGCTTCATTCGCAATTGCATCTTTAACTATCAACAATAATGGCTTGTGAGCTTCAAATTGCCACTTGCATGCCTTTGAAGTAAATGGCATTGCTTGTATTTGCAGGAATGCCACTGCACTATCCCTCTTTGACACCAGCGCCTGTACATTGTTTGCATCCTCAATATCGAATATTTGAAAGCCGTTAACGTAGCCCAGCAAGAGAACACATCGAAGATTTCCTTCCACAAGTTCTAACTTGTCAAACCATGCCCATAGTACCTAGTCTTTTTCCTCTGGTTTGGTTAGCAAAGATGTAACTGCCGCTCCAACAGAATGCACAGTGGACACTATGCTACCCAAATACAATGATGATAAATAAGAAGAAACAAGACAAATTGACTTGGGGAAAATGTTGTTTCTACTGGAACTCTGATCAGACCGATAATTTCCATCATTTTCTATACCCATAACACGCTTAAGCTTCTTTCTATCTATCCTCAGTATTAAATATACCACTCAACACCCACTTCTTTTCAATTTACAGCCTGATTTGAATTCTTCAGCTCTCAACAATTCCTAATCAAATGAAAAATTCCAACAAATGAGTATCGAATCTTATAATTCTTCAAAGCTTCCTCCTCAAGCTTCCAACTAGCCACTACTTCCTCCCGCGATACCAGAATCGAGTTATGCAAAACCAGTCAGATGGGTAATATTGATTTAGGCGCGCTGATCACTCAATTAGGCCCGCAAAGAAGGATTGTAGCGACATGATACCCACCTCGCCACCACCCTCTAAAAACGCAGTGAGTCTGAATTTTGCCAACTCGAAAACAAATTTGTGCGAATCCAGCGATCAAATATATCCCCTTAATGTGGAGTGAAAAGGGCAACGTAAAGCAAGTGTATACTTCATTTTCCATTCTTTTTAGTAAACAGGATATTAACCATAAATAACAGGAAGTCTTGAATGTTCAAAGATGGTGCTTCGAGATCAGATTGCTACCTATTCCATTGTATCTCTGCATTCTCTATACTGCTGTTGGGTTTTGGAAGGTTTTATTGTTACCATAAAATATTCTTTTCAGTCATCTTCTAAATATTTGCAACTCAAGTTAGAGTAGGTGCCAAAGTGTATTAGTATTATATTCTGGTTTTGAAGCAAGGCTTGGCAATCTTGAGGGTAGATGATTGAACTTGATTTATTCTTTCTATGAATTCTGGACATCTCTCGTGGCTTTTAGTAAATGAAGATACTCTCAAGAAAAGTTATCAGAAGAAAACAGTTGAATGAAAAATACATAAAATATTCAAGTTTTAATAAAATTTGCTTTAGGCACTTCAATGTAATCCAAATCATGGGACACGAAGTATGCAAATCTAGCTCATTTATATTCTGGCATTTGTCCAAATGTTCTACATTTTGCCATTTTCTGGGTGTATTTTCCATTTAATGTTACTTGAAATCTGGCAAGAATTTGTTGGAATTACATATTTGATCTATGGTATTTGCACAGTTCAAGTGCTACAGGGTTTTTTTAGGGTGTTGTATCCATTTATACATTTAAAAGTGTAATTTAAACAATGAACAATTGTGATTTCACAAAGAAATGTATTGCCAGGTTCCAGTGAAAAAGACTAAAGCATATAATAGTTAGAGTGCACCTTATTACATGCAAGGGTGTGAAAGTGAAAGTTGCATGGAGATGTCATAATTAATATTCTGAGAGAACGCATAAACATTGAGGCCAGAGGCTCTAAAAGGAATCTAGAGTCCAAAATTTATCATACTATAACAAAATGAAAACAGCTCTGGAGCCTCTCACTCTTTTTATTGACACCACCAAGTTTAGGAATCAAAAATGTGCTTTTAGTTTTAGTGGAACGGTTTCAACTAACTTTACATCTTTAAAAGTGGGCATTTGGCAGTATATAGGTTTCTATCAGTTGGTACGTTTGGCTGGCAGATAAGTTTCAATCAGTTGGAAGCATTGAATAATGTAATTCTTTTTTTAGGTTTCAATCATAGAATCCCATAATTAGAATCCCATAATTCCCAGTGCAAGGAAGTTGTACAGGCTTCTATTGTGAACTTATGCAATTTGAATTGCTGGAAAAAAGCCTAAATGCACTGTGCACTGAAAGCACTCCAATTTCTATATGGCCCTCTGGAGACTAAAATTGATCATACTATAATCAAATATGGACACCGTTCCGAAGTCTCTGGGTCTTTCGATTGGATGTGTGATCTCCAGATTCTAAACTTTCCTTTTTTTATGTGAATGGCTTAAATGACCACTACCATTTGATGTTTTAAATTATTGGCACCAATGGTGGCATATAGATTTTTATCAGTGAGCACCATTGGGTGTCATATAAGTTTCAATTAGTTGGTAGCATTGTGTATCCAATCATCACACAATTCCCAGCTCAAGGGGTGCACGAGGAAGAGTGCAGGCTTTGTTTTGAATACATGCTGAAAGGCCGAAAAAGCTTTAGTGAGCTGTGGAGGTTGCTTTATTCGAACCGACCTGAATAAAGAAAAATGCATACAATTTCCCTTTTCAATTAAAATATGAAAATCCAGGGGCATAAGTTTCCCTTTCGATATCTTATTTCCACCTCACATCAATAAGTTTTATACGATTTTAACATCTTTAAAAATTAAAAGAATCAAGAAGGCATCCAGGTGATAAAGCCTCATCCAATATAAAATCTCCTCGGTGGATCCTTTCAATCCAGCTACCCAATGCGGCAAAAATAACGCTGACTGGACTTGGCTACACTGTAATCACAAATTCCCTTCCATTTAGATTTCAACTCGTTGACTTACGAATATTTTTATTTAATATAGAATCTCCACGAATCTGAAATTAATCACATAATTCTCTTTGCTGAATTGAACGGTGAATAATAACATTCTTTTAGCACAGGGAAAGTTTGTTTGAATTTTCT
The DNA here is from genome assembly GCA_000404065.3 of Pinus taeda. NCBI lineage: Eukaryota > Viridiplantae > Streptophyta > Pinopsida > Pinales > Pinaceae > Pinus > Pinus taeda. The sequence goes on from APFE030489392.1 coordinate 92,976, forward strand.
TGTTGCCAAGTTCAAGCACAGACACGAACAGGTGATTCAGATCATTAATACCATTGCTAAAAAACATATTGCTTTTGATATGTCCCTGTTTGATAAGCTGAAGCCATGGTAAGAACATGAATGCCTGATAAGCATGAAGCTGCCTTTTAGCCCTTACCTTCACCAGAGAAAAATAAAAACAAAAAAAATCATGTCAAAACATTTACATATACCCAAGTCAAATGTTTCACAACAGCACTAACTGAAATTTAAACCAGGATAGCTGCAACTAGAATCCAATGTCCTGGATTCCACTTATTTCTTTAATAGTCTGATACTGTACTAACCAACTTATTTAATCATATGAATGGTGCAAAGGAAGACATTATCTTCACAGGAACTTTGCATATATGTTTTACATTTTTGGAAAATATGATTGATTTATGTGACAAATTATTTCTTCTATTAGAGGCCCCAGAATTCGCAAAATTTATATCACAACAAATCCCAACATCACAGTTTGTCAGTAGCGCATGCAATTAGGGTGATGAAAGCTTATATTATTTTTTAAATTTTATTTTTCCTAAATTGTGTTCTGGATTTTTGTTCTAGTTTCTATCCCGATGATTAAATATGCATGTTCTGTCTTGGAATCATCTTTGTTTGTTGATCTGTAGTGTATGCATCAAGAGCATATATTTCCTCAAATGTATGGTTTCCATCAATGAAACGAGACTCTTTATAACTCAGTGAGTACTCCCGAATTGAGTCCACCATCCAAGTTGGCAATCCAAGTAAAAAAACCATCAAAACTCCTGGTCAAAATTGGTCAGACTTGGTATTGGTCAATAAGTTCTCCGATTTTTGCTGAGTTGAGTGTATGCTCTGTTTGTTCGTAACAAGGATTTCAGATATGAAAAATGGTTGACAGATCATGGGCACTGTGCATAGATGTGCTGCCAGTGCAATTTCTCAAAATTATACTTGTTTCATACTTCACACCTCGATGGTCACAAATCAGTGATTTGCAATTGCAGTTACAATTACTCTGAAATAATCAAATATGTCGTAATGTATTGTAAATAGATAAAAAAAAAAAAATCGATCCAATTGAGTCACACAAATTACCAATTACGGTGCAGCTCCTAAGCTCAAACCAGTTGTAGCCACATGAGTTCATGGTTGCAGCTTAAGGCACACACTTGACCCACATCCAAAATATATGTTGGTTGTAGTTGTGTACTGTACAGTAGTTGCATCTCCAGTTTGTCCATCAGTTGACACAATCCATTATACAAAATATCATCTATGTTTCATAGCAAAGGAAAATGAATCAGTAGGTATACATTACACACCCTATTGAGTTGTTTAAGCTTTGATTCCCCAAGACAGGTACATCTTCTTATCTATGCACTTTTGAACAGAGACATGGTGCCCATGCATTTCTGTGCAGGTGATATTATATTCTCAACATGGATATTCCTACCTTATGGTTAAGACATAATATTTTCTATTTCATGGTTTCTTATGTGTCCCTGTCCGCATATAAGGTTTTACCCCTTTTCCAAGGGAGTTCTACTCCCAATATCGGGTTCAAAGATAATATGATCCTGACCAAAAACTTAGGGGTCAACAATTGCACTTGAAAACATCTCCAAGTCATAATTCCTATTGAATAGTCAGTATTTCAATCGGATTGTCCAAAATTGAGAACCTGGTCCTTTCTAAAGTATGAATAAGTGTGACCTCATGTCAAAACCTATCTAATCTCATTAGTGGGCTCTGACGCGTTCAGGACACAGGCTGTTGAAGGCCTCGAAAGCCCATGATGGAGCAGTTAATTTGATTTTTACATATTCCATAAGGTTAGCCACAGACAAGTGATAATAATGAATATTGAGAGATTATGTATTGATAAAGGTGTACTGGTTATATTTGAAATGCTAGTCACTATTCATTTAATGGTTGTGTATGTTTATTTTGCATAGGAATCTAATTCTTTTTAGTTTGTTATTAATTAGGTATCTAGTGTGCCCCTCCTCTCTTTAAGATGAATTATCTTCAAAACAAAGTAGAGCAGAGTGATTGTGCACGAAAATCCTCTTTTTCCACAACATATTTCTTCTAGACAGTTTCTTTATGTGATCACTAATTAGGTAGACAATGATTTCTTTGACTGAACCAATTTAAGCCTGTGCAGGTTATCCTCAGAACTAGAAATTACCAAGTCCTTTATCTCTTTTTAATGGTGGTATGCATGTCAATATGGCATGACAATGATGAGTGCTACTCCTAGCTTAAGTTTTGACTGAATAATTTATCTTCCATATAGGTATTATATAGCTTGATAGTGGTGAGTGCTACTCCTATTTATTCTTCATATTGTTATCCATCCTTTTATTTACTACCAAGGAAAATCTCACGGGAAACCCCAAAGGATGCTTCCTCACATTCATGGGTGGCACCCCTAGTAAACCCATTGGTGTAGACTAGTAAGCCTCGCTCAGGGGGATTTGAACTGGGCAACTGTCAGCATGGAACTAACCAAATGACATACTACATTGGTGATGAGTGTTGAACTAACCTCCTGGGCTCAATGGCATTATCCATCTTCCATATAGGTGACATATTCTTTGATAGTGCTGAGTGTTTCTCTTGTTTTAATTTTGACAGTATGGTTCAGTTATTGAATATGAGATATGCTGATTGGAAGATCTTGGAAATGTGGAATATTTGCCCTCAATTTTTGTCATATATTCCTTTTTCAAGCACTATTTAGTGAGCTCCAACCATGTAACATTCTTTCTTTATGAAAGTCTTTGATTTTTAGTTTGTTTTTCATTTTACGAACATAACATTTGTCTATTTTTCCTGAAGCATCTATTTTAATCTTCCCTATCTTGTTCGACAAATTGAGTTGAGTCAAGGAGGATGGAATCAATCAATTTTTTTATCCTTGTTCATTTTAATTCAAGATGACAATGTCTTGGTACTCTATGCCAAAATTCCTTTTCAATTGCAGTAATGACATGGGCATATGAGGATTATAATCTTGCACTGTGTGTGTAATTGAATGGTATTTACTCTCACTCATAACTGAAGATGACAATATCTTGCCTCTCTGCCAAAATTCATTTTCATTGGTAGGGCCTACATGGGTATATAAAGATTATAATTTTCCACTGTCTGTTTAGTTCTATAGTATTTACTCTAACTCATTATTGTACCTATGTCAACAACTATTGCTTGGAATTAAAGTCACATATCTCAGACTTGTCAATGATGACGATCCAAAAAAAAAATGTGCTTAATTTAAAAATCAGAGATACCTGTTACCAGAAGGTTAGCAAGAGTTTCAGGAAGGATTCCTAGGATAGGTGTCATCGTTTTCCTTTATGTTTCGAGGACTTCGGGACGAAGTCCATTATTAAGAGGGGGTGTATGTAGTGCCCACTTTAGTTTCCTGACCTTAATATGACATTATCTTAGACACTTTATTCTTTGAGGACCTCAGGTTGAGGATCCGGACGCACGACACTATTATTAGCAATTGAGATATTCATGGTTATGATGTTTATAAATGCTTTCCTTTGATATTATGGTAGCATGAATGGTTATGTATCTTATCTATCAGTATTCGATGATTGCAACATTAAATAGCTAAGTTTAGTATTTGAATTTACGATGAGGGTAGTAAAGAACATGTATGCGCTCTACTAAAAGTATAATGATGATAAATTTGATAGATTGGTATATTTCTATGATGTTACGATGTTGATGACTTAATAAATATGTATGTTTCCATTGATGATTAATGATGATAGCCATGAGGGATGTGTACCCTATGTTACCTACTTTCGTTAGTTCAGGCTTAAAATGGACAATGATGTGAATGACCAAGAATTGTTAATGATGCTATTATGATAATGACTAACAGTGAGAAACCTTGTTACTAATGATTATTGAGTATGGCAGGAAACAATCAGAGGCGCTCGCATATGACATGTCGATGACACCTGGTTTGATGAAAATTCATATTATTTTATCTTTTAAAGTCTAAGTCGATATTGAAATCTGCCATATATGTTTAACTATATTCTGATGATATGTTAATGGTTACAGGCACAGATTAGTTGCTTGACCGAATGACTCACATATGGGTGATGGGGTTGTACAGGTGGATGGAACTACATGGGAGGGGTGGGACAGAGTCCCTGATCTCACCCACTAGCACTCCCACCGTGACTTGGGCTGGAAGGGTTGAAACACCTTCGCCTTGAAGATCATGATGCCATGAGGGCAGGTCCCAAAGTTGGGTCGCTCATGAGGATTTTACTTGGGGGTGCGCATCAAGGCAGATTCCTTGATCCCCGACACCATTAGTCTCACTATAGCTGGCAACATAAGAGATGATAGTGGTCTGTGACGTTGCACTATACTTTCCCCTCGTAGTCACTAGATGCTTGAAGGGCAAGTGGTGTGGCACCCTTGGAATTTCAGGGGAAATTCTTGAAGGGCACGACCAACTTGGCACCCTTGGCATCAAAATTAAACTGTTAGGTGTGGAACCCTTGGAACTTCTAGGGAAGTTCTTGAAGGGCACAACCAAACTTGGCACCCTTGGATCATTAAAAAGAAAATAATAATAATAAATAAATATAAGTAAGGAATGAAAGCTAGGTAAAGTTACATCAAGGGTAAATGATGATTAGAAACCAAGGTAATTAAATCAAAAATAAAACTTGGAATAAGGAGGATCATAGGAAGAAATAAATAGAGTACCTTAAAAAAATTCTACCCTCCCCATGCTGGAAAATGCTAGGTAGATTAGGTGGTTTAATTAGATAAAAGGGGAAGAAAAACTTTGTAAGGATAAAGATTAATTCTAAACCATTAAACTTAATTAAGAAAAGAGGAAGGTGAATTAAAATAAGAAAAATAAATTAAATTTAGAGAAATGTAGAGAAACTCCATGTGGCATCAACCAACATAAGAATATCCCTCTAAGAAGATAACCTGAAGTAATTTAGGAAGTAGATTGGGGATTAAATCTTGACTCATTTAATTGCTCCAGTAATAAACAACAATTTAAGGAATAAAAAGGGGGAATAAAGGAGACAACGAGGAGAAGAAATAGAATCCTTGTGGAGGTGAGGAAAATATTAGTTTTTAAATAAAAGTTAAGTAAATATTTTGGGTGACCCTTGATGAGAGAGTGACACATGCGGTAGGGTGAAATAATCAAGCTAATTTAAATTAAAAATTATATATATATATTATATATTTATGCATGACATGCCAAGTGTCATCTATAAGGACTCTTATAAAAGAAGGGGCAAGCCATGGTAGAGGGGGACATTTTGGGGAAACCCTATGGTTGGATGGATGATATTATGTCAGAGCAGTGATTACGAAGCTATAGTGAGTTTGGTGAGGTAGAGGATTGGTTTAGAGAGGGGACTCTTGAGCCAAGGTGTGGTCTCCTCTGTCAGCTAGAGCTTTCCTTCATTGTACAACCCCATTGCAGCTCGAGGGTCCACGGGGAAGAAGAGTACCCAAGGAGTAGGCTGGGAGGTTAACCGGTGGGTCTTCGCATTCGGATCAAGTGCATCATCATTCACTCACAGAAGTGACCAGCAGCAAGGGAATACCAATAACAATAGAGCAAGTGGGGTCTCGCCTTCTGGTGAACGGTACATATGTATTTCATTACTAGTTGATCTTAATTTAAAGGTGTGTAAATTTTATGTTAGGTTTCCAAAAATGAGTGTCAGCAATGTGTGTGTTAAAATAAATTTGAAATCTCAATGGATTGCTTTTCTGGTCGTATTTGCTGTTAACATAACACAAAAAAAAAAAAAATGTACATATATAGTCATAAAAAGGTCCTTACATACATGATGACATGATGGACTGCATGTGTGCTATGACTGTGTGAGGATGATGTTTCCTAATGTTGAAGAAGCATTGGAACATCTATAGGATCATACTGTTGGAACATCTGTAGGATCATACCATCACACTTTAGATCAAACGTGATTTCATAAGTCCTAGTCATGTCCATAACTCCTAAAGTCTCAAGCTTCTTCCCGAAGGTAGAGCCTACACTGTTGTCCAAGTCTCGGAAAGTTTCTATCATTAGTCTGAAAACTCTCCTCATAATATCATCATTGTAAGGAGTTATAAGGGGGGTTAGTCTCATTCGGCATAATGTTTCATTGACTTTTGCAAGAGACGTGTCAACTGCACGTTTTAGCCGACCTTCCTTCGTTTGGGCCAACCATAAACTCCAAATTATGTTGCATCATTTGTCGCGTAAACTTTCCTTCAATTCACCTTTGGTCGTGTGCCTTTGCGTCTCATCCTCGGTCGTGTACCTTTGCAACTTGGGCGAACGCGTCTCACTCGGCATGCCTTGTCTTCGATTAGGCGCACCTTGTCTTCGATTGGGTGCGCCTCGACTAGACACCCTCTTCATGCCGACTCTCAAAATTTGTTCTAATCATTCCACCAAACTCATCTCAAGTGCATTCTTCGTGCACTTGTCTCACCAAAATCTTTCCATTGAACATCTCAAGTGTAACGACCCATTTAATATAATTCTAAACTTTAAAAATAAATATAAGTTAATTTTTATAATAAATATAAATTTGAAACCTTATAATATATAAAGTTTAATTTCATAAAAAAATTAAAGTATATAATAAATAAATAAACATAAAATAAACTTTATAATAAATATAAAAGAATTGAATTATATAAAAATAAAACATAAAATTTCATAAAGGTAATTAAACATTATGAAGTTAATAATACGTATGATCATCCTAAAAGTTATAAATACCTTATGACCTTAGAAAACAGGTGATTTTTTCACCGCTTATAACAGATTATGACTCACACTCATGAAAGAGAGTTGTCACCATGATGGAGAATGGTGGAATCGCTGGTGAGAAGGGCGGTCACCGCCACGGAGAGCTACATATAGAGGTAGACAGAATTTTAGAAGGGGGGAAAAAACACAAAGGAGGACAGAGGGCAGAGAAAGATCGAGAATGAGATATTTGATTGACCTGAGGTTCTGGGCACGGGGGCAGTAAGCTTCACAGAAGCTTGCTGGATTGGCTGGGAGGATTTGGTTTCCCAGTAATCGAATCGGCTTCAACAGGAGAATAGGAGCAGAAAGCAGACCAGTCGACAGCAGTTCGGGTAGGTATTCATTATTTATTTCGGTTCTTGTATTTCAATTATTCGGTATTTACATCAAGCGCACCCTTCATGCCAACCAAGTCGCTCCACCGAACTTGACTCGACCTAACTCAGGCGTTCTCAATTGCCTAACCTAAGGGCTTGACATCCTCCCCCACGTCAAAATGGTTGTCGTCCTCAACAACACACCCATCGACAAATTTCTTTAATCCTTAAGACTATCTTCATCATGAACAACCTTCACATCAATTGTCTACATCAATACAAACAAATGTCGTCTTTGACATATATCCCATGTCTATGCATATATCGCAACCTGTAAGAATGACATGTGTTGGATCCCCTTGTGCAATCGACTAGTCAGGTAGCTAATATAACTGTAGCATCAACTCCACAAGAACACATGCACCCGAACATATGCAACCGTTGTCACCTCTTCCATGTCACACAATCTTTCCTCTGACTATGCTCATCATGAGGCGCCATTCAATGGTATCTCAATCTTCTAGAGGTCTCACCATCTTGAGAAGGTGATAGTAAGTCGATCTCCATCGTGAGCTTTAAAAATATGCTGGTGTGGGGAAGTCATACAACTTCCCTTTCCACATCACAAGGCCATCTCTCCTCGTCTACGAGAAGAATCCAACTATTCCTAGCATGAAACCTCCATACTTCTCTGCAACATACTCCTCTTCAAATTGTCCTCGATTGTGTGCCTTCACAAATCAGATGGGCACATATTAGCTGGGCGCACTTTGTCTTCAGTTGGGTGTGTCTTGTCTTCAATAAAGCGTGCCTCGACTAGGTACCCTTGTTGTGGTGACTCACCAAGTCATTCCAATTGTTCCACCGAACTCATCTTGGGTATGCTCTTCGTGTGCCCGTCTCACCAAAGTCGTTCAACCAAACTCATCTCGAGGGCACTCTTCATGTCGTCCAAGTAATTCCACCAAATTTGACTCGTCCTAACTTGAGCACATTCGAGTGCCTAAGCCTGAGTGTTTGACAGTGGGAGGTGCACACGTTAAGTGAAAAGGGCCAAATATGTTGAAAGCTCCTCCAAAATAGCTCATAAGTTCAAGGAGAGGTTTCGAACATAAGAATATATCCTAAAAATCATGAAATTGACCTCCAAAAATTATGAAATGACCCTCTCCAAGCCAAAAATAATGAAGCCACATGTTCGCAAACAACGTGATGAAATATGAGGTTGTTCAAGGATATTAACCATGAAATGTCAAGAGGATGCCCATGCATGAAAAATTTGCCTAAATGGTCCTTAAATGATGTGACCAATGTCGTCGCATATGTGTACTACCATGTCAACTATGAAATTTCCACATGAGAAATCATAAAATCCTCTCCCATTGTCCCAAGCCAAAATGCATCAAATACATAAAATGGGGTCCATGCTACACAAGCTAGAAAAGAGTAGTGTTAAGCAAGAAGCATATAGGAAATGTGTTATGCTCTTGACCAGTGAGAAATTCCAGAATACCAAAAATGCGAAGAAATATAGTCCGGAACATTGAATAAAATGAAAAAAACAGCAAGTATTTATTATTCAGAAATAGATTCAATGTTCACTTGCCTCTTCGAGGGGGAAACCTCCAACAGAGCAGAGCTCGATTATAATAAGACTCGATGATCTTTCCTTTACTAACGAAGACTATTTATAGCTAAATGACATCCAAAACCCTAACTACTAGTGGTCCCTTGCATAACACGGGCTAACCACTTTATTTATTAACTATCACCTATTTATTGTGGTCCCTTTTCTCTAATGCGGGTCAACCACTTACAATTATTAATGTGGGATTTATTTACTCTCTACCTAACTATGACTATGACTCTGCCCATTGGACTTATTACATAAATAAAGGGGTTAGGGTTGTACCCTAACATGCCCTGCCCCATCAAAAGCAGTCTTGTCCTTAAGGCTGAAGATACGGAAACTGCTAAAAAATAGTGGTTGGTTGCCAGGTCGCATCTTCTGGAGAGGTGTCTTTCCACTTGAAGAGGACTTCCTTGATCGTGTAGCCATGGAGATGTCTTTCATGGGTATCGAGGGCCTGTTTTGGTCGGAGCCAGAGTGAACCTTCCTCATCCAATTCAGGTAGACTGGTTTGAATTCTATAATTGTGCCCCACCACTTTCTTGAGGTGCGATAAATGGAAGACCGGATGGATTTTTGAAGTTGATGGCAAGGCCAGTTTGTAGGCGAATACTCCAATGCGCTGAAGTATATGATAAGGTCCATAGAATTTTGGTGCTAGTTTCTGGTATCCCTTTTCTTTGAGAGATGTGTGCTTATATGGTTGCGGTCGTAGGAATACCTGATCCCCCTCTTGAAATGTGCGCTTGGAACAATGTTGGTCTGCCTGTTGCTTCATTCGATTTTGAGCTTCATGTAGATTATCTTTGAAATGAGCTATCATGGCGGCACGGTTGTGTAGGAGTTGATCAACTGCCTGCACCTTAGAACATCCACGGATATAAGAAATAGGTGAAGTTGGGAGTTGGCTATACACTGCCTTGTATGGATTCATTTTGGTGGCTTCATGATAGTTAGTATTATACCTCCATTTAGCTAAAGGTAGCCACTGTACTCGATGCTGCTTTTCTGAAGTGAAGCACCTTAGATATCTCTCCAAACAATTGTTGACTGCTTCTATTTGACCATCGGTTTGGGGATGATAAGTGGTACTTAGTTGGAGTTGCGTGCCTTGTAGCTTGAAAAGTTATTGCCAAAATTTGCTGGTGAAAGTGGGGTTGCAATCAGACACAATGGAAGTTGGCATGCCATTCAGTTTGAAGATCTGGTCCATGAAAGCTTCAGCCACCAAAATAGGGGGTAAAAGGGTGGGGTAGAGAGAAAAAATGAGCATATTTAAAAATTCTATCCACAACCACCATGATGACAGATTTGTTGCCCGACTTTGGGAGACCAGTGATGAAATCCATGGAAACATTCGTCCAGACAAAGGCCGGGAGTGGCAATGGCTGTAAGGTTCTTGGTAACTTGATTTTTTCTCCTTTGTTTCGTTGACACACATCACATTCAGCTACAAAAGTAAGAATGTTGTTTTTCATGCCAGTCCAAAAGAAAGAACGAAAAGCGCGAGCATAAGTCTTATGAAAACCCGAATGCCCTGCAGTTGGAGATGAGTCCAACGCTTCCAAAATGCAGATTTTGAGGGTGGATGTCGTGATATAACTACTCGATCCTTGTAGCAAAGAATATCATCCTTCTTAGAAGAGTCGGCTAAGGAATTAGGATCTTCTCTCAAGTTATTAACAAGTTGGGAGAGACAGGGGTGTGAGAACCATTCACTGCGAGCCTCTTCAATCGAATTTGGTATGGGCAAAGAGATTGATAGCAGGGTGCTTTCATCCTCAAATTGGCGCGATAAAGCATCAGCTACCACATTGTCACACCCTTTCTTGTAAATTATCTAATAATCATATCCCAGCATTTTGGCCAACCATTTATTTTGTTGTGGCGATGATAGACGTTGCTCCAAAAAATATTTTAGGCTTTGATGGTCCGTGCGGATTTGGAAACGTCGCCCCAACAAGTATGGTCGCTAGGTGTCTATTGTATGTAAGATAGCCATCATTTATTTCTCATAGGTAGATTGACCCAGATGTTTTCCACTCAGTTTTTGGCTGGTGAAGGCCAATGGTCGACCTTCCTACATTAATATAGCACCAATATTAGTACCGAAAGCATCACATTCAATCACAAAATATTTGGTGAAGTCTGGTAGGGCCAATATGGGAGTGGAGAACATGGCCTATTTGAGAGCCACAAACGCCTGTTGAGCTACATCAGTCCAAAGAAATGAATTTTTCTTCAGAAGATTAGTGAGGAGTCTGGCAATGCGACCATAATTGCGGACCAACTTGCGATAGTAGCTAGTGAGACCCAAGAATCCCCTCAAACTCTTCAAGGTTTTTGGTTGGGGCCAATCTTTCATTGCTTGTATCGTTTTTCGATCAACCCTCACTCCTTCATGACCCACAATGTGTCCCAAATACTCGACTTATTCCACACCAAAAGATAACTTGGACAATTTGACAAATAATTTTTGATTCTGAAGCAGTTGCAAGATCAGGTCTACATGCTAAAGATGTTTGTCCCAGGTTAGGTTGTAGATGAGAATGTCATCAAAGAAGACAAGGACAAATTTTAGGAGATATGGTTTCAGCGGGTGGTTCATGAGGCTTTGAAAAGTAGATGGAGCATTATAGAGACCAAATGGCATGACCAAGAATTCATAATGGCCTTCATGAGTTTGGAAGGCAGTCTTGGGAATGTCTACTTCCTTCATGCGGACAAATTTGAGATAGTATCCAGTGAGACCCAAGAATCCCCTCAAACTCTTCAAGGTTTTTGGTTGGGGCCAATCTTGCATTGCTTGTATCCTTTTTGGATCAACCCTCACTCCTTCACGACCCATAATGTGTCCCAAATACTCAACTTCTTCCATGCCAAAAGAGAACTTGGACAATTTGACAAATAATTTGTGATTCCGAAGCAATTGCAAGATCAAGTCTACATGTTGAAGATGTTTTTCCCAGGTTAGGTTGTAGATGAGAATGTCATCAAAGAAGACAAGGACAAATTTTCAAAGATATGGTTTCAGCGGGTGGTTCATGAGGCTTTGAAAAGTAGATGGAGCATTACAGAGACTAAATGGCATGACCAAGAATTCATGGCCTTCATGAGTTCAAAAGGTAGTCTTGGGAATGTCTACTTCCTTCATTTGTATTTGGTCATAGCCAGAGCGAAGATCTAGCTTGGCAAAGAATTGAACACCATGCAGTTCATCAAGAAGATCATCAACAACCGGAATAGGAAATTGTCTTTGACAGTGATCTTGTTTAGGGCCCGAAAGTCCGAAGACGTGCGCCATTCCCCATCTTTCTTTAGCACCATGACCACTGGTGATGAATAAGGACTGATGTTGGGATGAATAACACTGTCTTCAACGCGTTCCTTGATGATTTTTTCAATTTCATTCTTTTGGGCGAAAGGATATCGATATGGGTGCACATTAGGCAGTTGGGACCCCAGACCAAAGAGATGTTATGATCACGTTAACCCCTAGAGGGTGGAAGCTCTTTAGGTTTGTCAAATACCTGTTACATCTCAGGATGAATATGAGTAGTGGATTCAATGGCCTGAATGGCACTAAATTCTGCAATGACTCCATGATGGCCCTTTTTCAAAATCTTTTCCATTCGATGTGAGTTGATGATAGTAGGAGCAGCTGCCTAGAGTCCACGTAATGTATGAATGTGGTCGTTTTGTGTAAAGCTCATATATAATTCTTGGAAATGCATTATGATCGAGCCTAATGTGTGAAGCGATTCAACACCTAAGACAATGTCACAACCACCCATTTCAATAGCAAACATGTGGGTCTTTAGGTGGTAGTCTCCCATCTGAAGCTTAATATTTTCACATCCGCCTTCACATTTCATGGTCCCCCCATCAGCGATAAGGACTTGGAAATTAGACACTGCCCACAAAAAGAAATGAACATCTTTTGCGACTCGCTTATGGATAAAGTTATGAGTGCTGCCACTATCAATCAATACCACGATTAGTCGATGTTTAATAAAGCCTCGAATTTTGAGAGTCTGAGGCGAAGAAATGCCAACCAAATCATGTAGTGAGATAACCGGCTCATCTAGTGTAGCTATGAGATCATTGTCAAATTGGGTTTCCCCAACTTCTTCCTCGGGCACCTCAAGGGATGGAGCTTCCTCATGTGAATTGTTATCAATAGCATCAATTTGAGAGAATTTGGGTTCCTTGCATTTATGTCCAAGAGAGTATTTGTCATCACAATAGTAGCATAGTCCTTTTTTATTCTTTCAGCCATTTCTGCTGGTGACACCTTTTGAACCTTACATGTTTGGGTGGGGCCCTGAGCTGGGGCGAGAACTTGGGTACATTCCTTTTGTAGGAATGGGTACATTCCTTCATTAGAATGGTTATATCCTCCCTAGTTAAGAGGGAGAGATAGACACGTCATTATTTTCTTCACTTGGGAAGAAAAGAATGGATGATTAGTTAATCATTTGGCATCTGATACTCTTTGAGGATGTGGTAGGGAATCCAAGATAAGAGTGGTCGTAGAGGACGGATATTCTTTGAGGACTAGGATTCCAAGATAAGAATAGTCCTAGAAGGACAAACCCTGTGAACACCTGGGTGGGGTATGCTCCAGGAGAGACTGATGAAGGTGTCTACAAATCATTGGTCTCGCCAGCATTGTGTTGTGATCTTGTGGAGAGATAGAGTTGTTAGTCAAGGCCTTGCTATGTGATAATGTTGGATGATATGATGCTATACAAATGTGTTACCAATCTGGCTCTTCTTATGAGAACTTTTCAATGGAAGTACTATCCTTGTACCTATTATTAATTATGAGTACATCCCTAGTTAAGAGGGAGAGTTGACATGTAACTAGTGTTAGTGTTCATAATTGTATCATGACTTGATGTCATCTGTGTACTTGTCAAAATAAAGAAGAAAATATAATTTTGTAAAAGAAAAAAAAATATTTATTTATAAATAGATTTTTTGCCCATGGTTATTTGTCCTAGCTCAAAGCACCCATTGAGTGCTCTAAGGGTTATGAAGAAAAAGTCAAAGAGTCAAGGTCATGATGTAAAGTCCCTTAGAGGCCACATGTATAAAGAGAATAAAATTGTTATTTTGTATATTATAAATATCTAGATGCTGCAATAAATCAAGTCGACCAGCAAGTTAAGAAGTCGGCCTTATGAGGGCTCGAAGGCCTCATGTAAAGGCTATATAAAGCTACCAATTTGACCTTCATTAGGCAGACAAGAAACTCGCATAAGAAAGAGTTTGGGTCTATGGCTAGAAGGAGGTGCAAAGGTGGAAAAAGGTCTGCAAAGGAGGTAGGTTTTGCTCTACATATGTAGTATCCAGGGTTAAATCAGGTTTGAGGCTAAGGAAGTAGTACAATTCGTTCTTTTGAAGAGCCCTAATTTCACTATCCATGGAGAACTTGTAGAGGAACTCAAGTTGATTGATTGATGGAAGCAAAGGTCTAGGGTTTGGTCTTGGAAGTCTCTTTTGATTTGATTCTATAAGAAGAAGTTCTCGTGGGTTATCCCCTTCTGGAGGGTTTTTTCCATGGCTTGGAGCCTATTTCTGGTGTCTCTCTCTTATGGTTGTGATCTGCATTGTTTTGGCATTTATTTGATGATGAACATAAAAACAATAAACAGAGAAAGAAGAACTAAATATCACAAATAAACAAAGAAAGAAGAACTAAATCTCAAAAATAAATGTCATGTATGGAAAATGAAATAATAAGTTGCCCTATTGTTTAATTTTTTCCAACACACTTGTATGATAAAAGTTCAAACATGGTAATCTAATTGTCCAAGCAAGCTATATACCTCCACTAATAATATTTTTTGTTTGGCTCAAGTAGAGGCAAAGGCAACAACAACTCCTTTTCCTAGAAAAATGACAAGAAATTCACTTGTCATCCACAAGGTAAAGTTGACTAAGAATTTGAGCAAGGTATGCCATATTGTAAACAAAACCATAGAATATAGAGGGTTGTTCCCCATAGGATGAAGCCTTTTAGGATTAAGTGGCTCAATATACCTCCCGAAGACATGGTATAAGCCTCAAAACATGGTGAGGTTTCCCTCCTAGAAATAACTTCCCTCGGGGAAGCCATGTCTAGCATCAAAATGTGGTTGTCATGCCCCCAAGGTGCACCTCTAAGCTATTAGCTTCCTGAGTTCCTTGAGGTTTGCGGCACCGGTGTGCTTTCTCCTCATTGGAGAAACCAACTCGAGTTTACTACTGCTCGTACTATGCCTCTAGCCCATGTACCTTGTTAGCGAGATCGTATCTTATACTTACGAAATTACTATTCAATCAAATCTCAGTGCAATAGACACCTCAAAACTTAACTTCAATTACAATTTACTTCAATTAACTTCAACAATAATCACATTCATTCATAAACAACATGAATCATGTATAGAAATAATACTTCAATAAATAGGAGGGGGAACTCTCAAAACAATTTCCCAATTTCTCTTTGACTCTAAAACTTCAATATACAAAAATTCAGTTTATAATGGACATTGGTTCGGTTGGGCCAAACTCCGAACACTTCCCTGCCACAATCCTTCACTAATACAAATATACAATAACCGAGTTACAAACCCTTCAACTAGCAACCCACAATGAAACCCAAAAAATAACCAAGTTGCACCGCTTCGACCTACATAAATACCCCATCGCATACCACCCTCAACAATACCTCGTTAAACAATCTCGCACAATTTCCTTCTGCAAATTGCTTTAGAGAACAAGCTCCTTCGAGACCCAACTATCTTCTTCCTTTGTTGTCTCCTTCTTGTCTTACGATGAGAGGTTGTTGATCTTCGATTGATTGATGTTCTAACTCCTCTCCTCTCATCTTATATATATGAGTCACCCCCCATGAATAGTTATGTCTCTTCCAAGGGACGTGTCAGTTGGGCATTCGAGCCAACCTTCCTTCATTCAAGTCGACCATGAACCCCAAAATATGTCGCATCGTTTGTCGCATACAAACTTCCCTTTGGTTCACTTTTGACCATGTGCATTCACATCTCATCTTCAGTCGCGTACCTTCACAACTCAGGCAAGCACATCTTAGCTAGGCACACCTTGTCATCGATCAGGCACATCTTAGCAAGTCACACCTTGTTGTCAATCGGGTGTATCTCAATTGGGCACGCCTTTTCTTCGTCAATTGCGCCTTAACTAGGCACCCTCATCGTGTCGACTCTCAAATTTGTTCCAATCCAAACTCATTGCAGGTGAATTCTTCATGCGCTTGTCTCACTGAATTCTTTAAATCGAACTCATCTCGGGCACGCTCATCGTGTCGACCAAGTCCTTCCACCGAACTCAACTCGCCCTAACTCAAGCATGCTCGATTGCCTAGCCTAAGGGCTAGACATCCCCCCACCCACTTCAAAATGGTTTTCATCCTCGACAACACACCCCTCGTGAAAATTCTTAACCAAATCCTGAAGATTGTCCTCATCATGAAACTTCACCTCAATTGTCTTCATCAATATAGAAGAATCTCATCTCCAACATATATACCATGTCTATTCATGTATTGCAACCTGTAAGAATGACGTGTGTTGGGTCCCCTCGTGCAATCTACTAGTCAAGTAGCTAATCTGTCCGTAGCATCAACTCCACAAGATAACATGCACCCAAACATGTGCAACCATTATCACCTCTTCCCCGTCACACAATCTTTCTTCCGGTTTCGCTAAACATGAGGTTCCATTCAATTGCATCTCAAGCTCTCAAGGGTCTCACCATCTCCAGAAAGTTATAGTGAGCCCATCTCCTTCATGAGCTTCAAAAAGATAGTGGTGTGGGGAAGTCATACGACTTTCCTTTCTACTTCACAAGGCCATCTCTCTTCGTCTCCGACAAGAATCCACCCATACCTGGTATGAACCCTCCATACTTTTCTACAATATACTTTATAAAGAGGTGGATAGGAACACCTACCCATACTCTCTTCCATCAACTTCATCGAAACTTGATCATTATGGCCTAGTATATCTATCTTCACAGTTCCATCCCGACCCATGGACATCCCTCCATCTTCATCCTCTTCTCAGTCCAGTTCCTACTCCAAACTCTCAATCCATCTATCAACATCTTCTTCTTCCAAATAAACATACTCTTCACGTTGATCCTCATACCCTCTACACTGTTCAACAGTAGAAGTCTAGGCATCAACAGCCTCACACTCTCTAGTGCAAGTCCCCGCATCCATCATTTCTGGCCTATTCGATAAACTTAGAATACCATCTAACAATGCTGCTATCAATTTTGAGTCTACCATGAGCATGGACTCCACACAATCCAACCTCTCATGAAACTCATATTCCAGTTGTCCTACCTCCACACAAATGGCTCCTTTCATGGACCTCATATTACTGTTCTCCTACCTCCACACTAATGGCTATCATCTTGCATTCTCCTGCCATAGCTCCCACAGTAGGAACGATCGTTGGCTCCTCCATTCCTACATGAATGAACAGTTTCCCCAAGTGCGGTATTGGCACAACCTCTTACTCAATCATAAACTAATCTATGCCAAGTACAACTTCATAGTCCACCTTTCCTTGCCAACTCCCAATCTTCATCGGAACATCTGTCGCTATCCCAAGGACTCTACATCCTTTTGAATTCACCGCTTTAAAAGATGCATGGTTGGAACGAACCTCAATCCCAATCTCCTAGCCACATCTTCCTTCATGAAGTTGTGAGATGCTCCACTATCCAACATAGCCATCACTGGACTCCCATCTACATCCATCTTCACGAAATTTGGCTTCCTCCTTTCCGGATCATGTTTCGAGGTAGCTTCCTTCACCATAGTTGCTCCTAAAACCTGCATAACTCTTGATGCACAAGAAACTTGTTCTCTCTCTTCCTTCTCGACTTGTTGCAAAGTTGTCGCCTTTTGCATTAATGGAAAATGCTTGGTCATGTCCTCTTCATTGCACAACCAACACACAGGAGGTTTCTTCCCCCTTCAAAAAGCCACCCAACTTCATTCCATCTTCCTTTGAAAGCTTCTCTTTCCCTTTATCTGCTTTCTTCCTCCTCTCGCTTTGCTCCTTCCCTTATGTCTTGCATTCAAGGTAATCTAGAAGCTTGTTTGCATCTGTGATGGCTTCTTCAAGAGACTAAACCTTCTACTTCCCTGCTTCAACTTGAGCCCATGGTTGCAACCCAATCACAAAATTGAACAACCTATCCTTCTCAACTATATCCAGAAGCTCCAACATAAGACTTGAATACTCCCTCACATGTGCTTGCAAGCTCCCTCTTTGCTTAATGAACTTCACCTTCGCTCTCGCACCCCAAATCTCATCTTATGGTCCAAAATGAGCTATCAAGACTTCCTTCATCTTCTCCCGTGTGGTGATGTCCTTTGCCGTGTTACCAAAAGCAATTTGTTTTGCTCGCCTTCTCCATCACATTGTCACATCCTTTGTTAAGGATGAGACGTCTTATTTTTCCCCCCTCTGAAGTCACTCTAAATCATTCCAAGTACTGCTCCATATCCCAAAAAAAGTTGCCTAATATATTTGTGTTCCTCGCACCATTGTATGATTTTGGTTCTTTTACTTTCACATGGACATAATTGTTGAATGAACCCTTCCCGACAAACTTCTTCAAAAATGCTAATGCATCCGTCACAGTAGTACAAAAAAGAAGGTTATAGAGAAGATGGCTATGTCGATTTTCCCTCCACAGGAGAAAGGCTATCCTATCCTCTAGATATGGTAAGAATCATCGAATGGTTAGAACTTGGGGGTAACAAAAATAGATATTGACATAATTGTTGATGTTGTTTTAAAAATACCCTAATAGAAGCTTTAAAAAATCCACCTAGAATGCTAGTCGATTCTATTTTCTACAACAACCACATAACATTCATGACATAAATCTAGGTTAAATTATATTGACAAATTTAAAGCAAATTTCCCAATACTTTTTTAAAACAAACTTCTCTTTAAAAAAAATTCACAATTATCTTTTATTTTCATTAAATGTGTATAACACTCTATCAAGAAGAATTTATTATATATATATATAATGGTTTCAAGGATGTGTTGGATAAATGTTTAAGCAATCCCATAGCTGCAATCTACAGGATGTAACAACCAAAACCAACATTCCAAGCAAATAACAAGAAGGAAGGAGCATGTTGACTAGAACCATCTAGGAAGAAGTATATCAAGTTGGGCCCTACTCATGAAAATGACTTAGAGCAAATCAATCACTAGTGAGGTGACCAAAAATAGAGTTGAAAAAACAAGAACACATAACGAGAAAGGAAAAAAAGAAAAAATGGAAAAGACTAATTCCTGCCATTGGGATGAATGATTCACAAGTGGGAGACTACTGTTGCATGCTAAAAATTCAAACATGGTAATCTCATTGCCCAAGCAACTTATATACCTCCACTGATAATATTTTTGGGTTGGCTCAAGTAGAGCCAAAGGCAACACCAACTCCTTAGCCTAGAAAAATTACAAGAAAGTCACTTGCCATCCACAAGGTAAAGGAGACTAAGACAATAAGCAAGGTATGCCAAATGTAAACAAAACCACTGAAGATAGAGGGTCGTCCCCCAAAGGATGAAATATTTTAGGATCAAGAGGCTCAATATCCCTCCGAAGGCATGTAATAAGCCTCAAAACATGGTGAGGTTTCTGTAATGACTGTACAGAATTTTGCGGCTATTGTAAAGACAGTAAAGGATTTCTTAAAATCATCATGAACCTGTGATTGAATTACATAAAATTTTACAAATGTCAGTTACAAATCTTACTGACAGAATTGATGAGAGCAACCTACTTGTATTCTTAAGGTTGATGATGCCTCAAGCTGCTCCTGCTTCTCTTTACCAAAAGATCGAAACCACCCAGCCAAACTGAGCAGAACCTCGCTACTCAGTCCAGTAAGCTTCACAGTTGAAGCAGACTGTTCCCCCGTGCCCAGAAACCTCAGAACAAACAAGGCGCAATTGTTCCCGATGATGAACTGTATACAAATTTTCCTCCTTCCTTCGTTCTCCCCTTCCCCCCTTCAAACTGTTCTTTCTGGTTTATATCTTGTTTCTTGACAGTCGTCACCCTTTCACCAGCAACCCACCGTTTCATCTCCTCGTGACACCCTCCCATGTCACGTCATTTCTTTTAATATAAAGGTATTATGAATTTAAGTTTAATATTCTCTTTTTTATTTTATTTCTTTTAATATAAAGGTCCTAGGATTATACTAGGAACCTTACCCTTAGTTTATTTATTATTTATATTTTCTCTAATCATTTTATTACTTATTATATAATTTATTAATAATCTAAAATGTATAAATTATTAAACATTCTTTTAGGATTTAGCTTAATTTTTAACATTTATCTTTTATAATTATTTTTACGTTATACATTTTAAATTTAGTATTTACTTATTAATCACGACATATTTAAGTAATATGGGTATTGATGGGTGAATATAAGTTCTATTTGAAGAAGCGTCATGATATTTAATACTTATAGTTAATTTATTATATAAATACTAGTGCAGTGCATGCGACACATGCATATGTAGCTATCATATGCATGCATCATATCCCTGCTATTATTCTTGTGTTCTCTGTATTATAGATAGGTCGTTACAGTTTCCCTCCTAGAAATAACTTCCCTTAGGCAAGCCAATGTCTAGCCTCAAAATTTGGGTGTCATGCCACCAGGGCGCACCTCTGAGCTATGTGATTCCCGAGTCCCCTGAGGTGTGCAACACCGACGCACTTTCTCCTCAATGGTGAAAACAACTTGAGTTTACTAATGCTTGTACTATGCCTTTAGCACATGTACCATATGTCAAGACCAATATCTTATACTTGTGAAATTGGTGTTCAATCAAATGTCATTACAATAGCCACTTCAAAGCTTGACTTCAATTACAGTTTACTTATATTAACTTAAGTTCAGCTATAATCGGATTCATTCATAAATAGCACGAATCATGTACATAAATAACACTTCAATAAACGAGATGTGGAACTCCCAAAACAATTTCCCAACTGCTCTTTGACTCCAAAACTTCAAACACAAAACTTCGATTTATAATGGACTTTGGTTTGGTTGGGAGGAACCCTAAATAGTTTGTTGCCACCACCCTTCACAGATACCAATATACAATAACCGAGCTACAACCCTTCAACTAGCAACCCAACACCAAACCCAATAAATATCCAAGTTGTGGCCCTTCAACCTACACACAACCTCAATACACAAATACGTCACAGTGTTCCACAAGCTTGCACAACTTCTTTCCGCAGCTTGCTTTAAAGAGAAAGCTCCTTCGTGAGACCCAACTCTCTTCTTCTTTTGTTGTCTTTTTCTTTTCTAGCGATGACAACTTGTTGATCTTCGTTTGATTGATGTTTTAACTCCTTTCCTATCATCTAATATATATGTCACCCTCCATGAATAGTCGTATCCCTTCCAAGGGATGTGTCGGTTGGGCATTCGAGCAGACCATCCTTCGTTCGAGCCGACCATAAACTCCAAATTATGTCACATCATTTGTCGCATACAAAATTTCCTTCAATTCACAGTCGGTTATGTGCCTTCGTGTCTCATCCTCGATTATGTAGCCTCACAACTCGAGCGGGCGTGTCTCTGCGCAACATGCCTTGTCTTCTATCAGGAGCACCTTGGCTAGGCAGCCTCGTCATGTCGACTCTCAAATTTGTTCCAATCATTAAACCAAACTCATCTCAGGTGTGTTCTACATGCATTCGTCTCACCAAAGTATTTCCATCGAACTCATCTCACGCACGCCCTTCGTCTCAACCAAGTCGTTCCACTGAATTCGACTCAGCCTAACTCAGATGTGCTCGAGTGCCTAGCCTAAGGTCTTGACATCCTCCCCCATGTCAAAATGGTTGTCGTCCTTGACAACACATCCCTTGGAAAGTTTCTTAACCAAATCCTAAAGACTATCCTCATCATGAACAACCTTCGCATCAACTGTCTTCATGAATACAAAAGAATCTCGTCACAGATATATATCCCATGTCTATGCATGTATCGCAACCGGTAAGAATGACATGTGTTGGATCCCCTCATGCAATCGACTAGTCAGGTAGCTAATCTGACCATACCATGAACTCCACAAGGACAGATGCACCCAAACATATGCAACCATTGTCATCTCTTCCATGTCACACAATCTTTCGTCTGACTATGCTCTTCATGAGGCGTCATTCAATGTCATCACAAGCTCCCAAGGGTCTCACCATCTTGAGCAAGTGACAGTAAGTTGGTCTCCTTCATGAGCTTCAAAAAGATGGTGGTGTGGGGAAGTCATACAACTTCCCTTTCCAGATCGCAAGGCCATCTCTCCTCGTCTCCAAGAAGAATCCAACAATACCTAGTATGAACCCTCCATACTTCTTTGCAATATACTCCTCTTCACCTTGATCCTAGGTTGTGTGCCTTCACAAATCGGACGGGCGCGTCTTAGCTGGGCGCACCTTGTCTTCGGTTAGGTGTGTCTTGTCTTCAATAAAGCGTGCCTAGGCAAGGTACCCTTATCGTGCTAACTCACCAAATCATTCCAACTATTCCACTGAACTCATCTTGGGCGAGCTCTTCGTCTACCCGTCTCATTGAAGTTGTTCCATTGAACTCATCTTTGGTACACTCTTCATGTTGTCCAACTCATTCCACCAAACTTGACTCAGCCTAACTCAAGCACATTCGACTGCCTAAGCCTAAGGGCTTGACGGTGGGAGGTCTACACACGTAAAGTGAAAAGAGCCAAATATGTTGAAAGCTCCTCCAAAATAGCTCATAAGTCCAAGGATAGGTTTCAAATGCAAGAATATATCCTAAAAATCATGCAAGTGACCTCTAAAAATTATGAAATGACCCTCCCCAAGTAAAAAATAATGAAGCCACATGTTCCCAAATGGCAAGTAAATGTGTCTGCAAAAGCGTTTGGTGCTCTATTCCAGTGCAAAATGGCTTGAAAGATGATGAAATAGGAGGTCCTTCAAAGATATTCAAAATGGAATGTCAAGAGGATGCCCATGCATGCAAAATTTTCCTAAATGGGCCTTGAATGATGTGACCAATGTCGTCGCGTATGTGTACTATCATGTCAACTATGGAATTGCACCATGAAATGTGACGCCACATGAACAAGCATAAAATCATCTCCTATTGTCCCCAGTGAAAACGTGTCGAATACATAAAATGGGGTCCATGCTAAACAAGCTAGATAAGAGTAGTGTTAAGAAAGAAGCATAAATGAAATGCAAAAAGCGAAGGAAGAATAGTTAGCATTACGATACTTATAATTCACTGAAAAAAAGAGATGTCTTGATGTTGGAGCTTGTTGAAGGATGTATCCAAGTTAAGAATATATCCTCATAATCATTTAAGCGACCTCATCAATTGAGAAATAAATGGAAATAAAGGTCATATAAAGTGGCAAAGTTCATGAAATAGCTATGAAACTATGAGATAGCTATGCCTAGCTACCAAGGGTACAAGAGATAAGAAGACTTGTGAAGCACCAACGAAGAAAATATCTGGAAATACGATCATCATGGTAGGTCTAGCATGAGAAGAAGTGACTTTGGAGAGGCAAAGCAAAGGCTACATGAGACAATGCTATCACAAAACAAGCAAAGGTGTGAGATGTGATGAACTAGTGACATAATAGTGAAGAGGAAAATATCTAACATGAGTATGTAGATGTTGCAACTCAGGCGGGAGCGTCTTAGCTAGGCACAACTTGTCGTTATTCAAGAGCATCTCCGTTGGGAAGAACATCTAGGTGAGCCACGCCTTGTCTTCGGTCAGGTACACCTCGACTAGGCACCCTTGTCATGTTGACTGTGCAATTTGTTCCAATCATTCCACCAAATTCATCTCTAGTATGTTCTTCATACGCATGTCTCACCGAATTCTTTCCATCGAACTCCATCTTCATCCTCTTCTCCATTTGATTCCTACTCCAAACTCTCAATCCATCTATCAACATCTTCTTCTAACAAATCAACACTAGAGTGGTACTAGCAAAGTCAAGGAGCAAAATATTAGAGGAAGGATGTACTGGATAAATGATTAAACAATTCCATAGCTGTAGTCTACAAGATGCAACAACCAAAACCAATGTTCCAAGGAAGTAACAAGGAGGAAGGAACATGTTGACTAAAACCATCTAGGAAGAAGTATCTCAAGTTGAGCCCTACTCATGATAATGACTTAGAGGGAATCAATCACTAGTGTGGTGACCAAAAATAGAGTTGAAAAAACGAGAAAATATAGAGAGAGAGAGTCGAAAAGAAGAAAATGGAAAAGACTAATTCCCGCCATTGGCATGAATGATTCACCAATGGGAGACTACTATTGCATGCGAAAAATTCAAGCATGGTAATCTCATTGTCCAAAAAAGCTATATACATCCACTGATAATATTTTTGGGTTGGCTCAAGTAGAGGCAAAGGCAACACTGACTCCTTAACCTAGAAAATTTACAAGAAATTCACTTGGCATCCACAAGTTAAAGGAGACTAGGACAATAAGCAAGGTATGCCAAATGTATACAAAACCATCAAAGATAAAGGGTCATCCCCCAAAGGATGAAATCTTTTAGGATCAAGAGGCTCAACATCCCTCCAGAAGGCATTTTATAAGCCTCAAAACATGGTGAGGTTTCCCTCCTAGAAATAACTTCCCTCACACAAGCTAATTAGTAGCCTCAAAAACTAAGATTCATGCCACTAGGGCACACCTCTGAGCTATGAGATCACTGAGTCCCCTGAGGTGTGCAACACCAGCGCACTTTCTCCTCAATGGTGAAACCAACTTGAATTTACTAATGCTCGTACTGTGCCTCTAGCCCATGTACCTTATGCTGAGACCGATATCTTATACTTGAGAAATTCTTGTTCAATTAAATCTCACTACAATAGCAACTTCAAAGCTAACTTCAATTAAAATTTACTTCAATTAAATTAATTTAAGCTATAATCGCATTCATTCATAAACAACACGAATCATGTACATAAATAACACTTCAATAAACAATAGGGGGAACTACCAAAACAATTTCCCAACTGCTCTGTGACTATAAAACTTCCATACACAAAACTTCGGTTTATAATGGACTTCAGTTCGATTGGGAAGAACTCCAAACAATTCGCTGCCACAAGCCCTCATAGATACAAATATACAATAACCCAATTACAACCCTTCAACTAGCAACACACAACCAAACCCAATAAATATCCAAGTTGTGGTCTTTCAACCTACACACAACCTCAATACACAAATACCCTACAGTGTACCACTCTCAACAATACACAAGCTTGCACAAATTCCTTCTGCAACTTTCTTTAGAGAGCGAGCTCCTCCATGAGACCCACTCTCTTCTTCTTTCATTATCTCCTTTCCAGCGATGACAAGTTGCTGATCTTCGGGTGATTAATGTTCCATCTTCTTTCCT
This sequence comes from Pinus taeda, assembly GCA_000404065.3. Taxonomy (NCBI): domain Eukaryota; kingdom Viridiplantae; phylum Streptophyta; class Pinopsida; order Pinales; family Pinaceae; genus Pinus; species Pinus taeda. The sequence goes on from APFE030489392.1 coordinate 118,296, forward strand.
ATCATCTTACATATATGAGTCGCCATCCATGAACAGTGGTCTCTCTTCCAAGAGACGTGTCGATTGGGCGTTCGAGCTGACCTTCCTTCGTTTGGGCTAACCATAAACTCCAAATTATGTCGCATCATTTGTCGCATACAAACTTTCCTTCAGTTCACCTTCGGTCGTGTGCCTTCGTGTCTCATCCTCGGTCAAGTACCTTCGCAACTCGGGCGAACGTGTCTCAGCTTGGCACACCTTATCTTCGGTCGAGTGCATCTTGGCCAAGTGCACCTTGTCTTCAATTGGGTGCACCTCAACTAGACACCTCCTCGTGCCGACTCTCAAATTTGTTCTAATCATTCCACCAAACTCATCTTAGGTCTGTTCTTCGTGCGCTCGTCTCACCAAAGTATTTCCATTGAACATCCTAAACGTGCCCTCCATGCCAACCAAGTCATTCCACCGAACTCAACTCGGCCTAACACAGGCGTGCTCAGGTGCCTAGCCTGAGGGATCTACATCCTCTCCCACGTCAAAATGGTTGTCGTCCTCAATAACACACCCCTCGGCAAATTTCTTAACCAAATCGTAAAGACTATCCTCATCATGAACAACCTTCACATCAATATAGAAGAATCTTGTCTTTGACATATATCCCATGTCTATGCATGTATCGCAACCTGTAAGAATGACATGTGTTGGATCTTCTTGCGCAAATCACTAGTTAGGTAGCTAATCTGAATGTAGCATCAACTCCACAAAAACACATGCACCCAAACATGTGCAACCATTGTCACCTCTTCCATGTCACACAATATTTCCTCCAACTATGCTCATCATGAGGCGCCCTTCAATGGTATCTCAAGCTTCTAAAGGTCTCACCATCTTGAGGAAGTGACAATAAGCCCATCTCCTTCATGACCTTCAAAAAGATGGTGGTGCGGGAAAGTCATACAACTTCCTTTTCCACAGAACAATGCCATATCACCTCGTCTCCGAGAAGAATCCACCCATACCTAGTATGAACCAACTATACTTTTCTACAATATACTCCTCTTCACGTTGATCCTCAGTCAAGTGCCTTCACAAATCAGATGGGCGCATCTTGGTTGGGCACATCCTATCTTCAGCTAGGCGTGCCTTTTCTTCGATAGAGCGTGCGCTGGCTGGGTACCCTTATCGTGCTAACTAACCAAGTTGTTCCAATTGTTCCACCGAACTCATCTTGGGCATGCTCTTCATGTGCCCAGCTCACCAAAGTCGTTCAACAAAACTCATCTCGAGGACACTCTTTGTGTCATCCAAGTAATTCCACCAAATTTGATTCGGCCTAACTTGAGCACATTCGAGTGCCTAAGCCTAAGTGCTTGACAGTGCAAGGTCCACACACGTAAAGTGAAAAGGGCCAAATATGTTGAAAGCTCCTCCAAAATAGCTCATAAGTTCAAGGAGATGTTTCAAACATAAGAACATATCCTAAAAATCATGAAAGTGACCTACAAAAATTATGAAATGACCCTCTCCAAGTCAAAAATAATGAAGCCACATTTTGGCAAATAGCAAGTAGATGTGTCCGCGAAGGGTTTGGAGCTCTATTACAAGGTAAAATAGCTAGAATGATGATAAAATATGAGGTCGTTCAAGGATATTAACCATGAAATGTCAAGAGGATGCCCATGCATGCAAAATTTGCCTAAATGGTCCTTAAATGAAGTGACCAATGTCATCGCATATGTGTACTACCATGCCAACTATGAAATGGCCCCATGAAATGTGATGCCACATGAACAATCATAGAATCATATGCCATTCTCCCAAGCCAAAACGTGTCAAATACATAAAATGGGGTCCATGCTAAACAAGCTAGATAATAGTAGTGTTAAGCAAGAAGCATATATGGAATGCAAAAATCCAAGGAAGAATAGTTAGAATTGCGATACTTATAATTCGCTAAAAAAGTATATGTCTTGAGGTTGCAGCATGTTCAAGGATGTTTCCAAGCTAAGAATATATCCTCATAATCATCCAAGTGACCTCGTTAATTGCAAAATAGATGGAAATAAAGATCATCTAAAGTGGCAAAGTCCGCAAAATAGCTATGAAACTACGAGAAAGTTATGCCCACTTGTAGCTACCTAGGGTGCAAGAGATACAAAGACTTGTAAAGCACCAATGGAGGCAAGAATTGGAAATATGATCACCATGGTAGCTCTAGCATGAAGAAGTGAATTTCTAAAGGCAAAAGCAAAGGCGACATGAAATAATGCTATCATAAAACAAGCAAAGGTGTGAGTTGTGATGAACTAGTGACACACTAGTGAAGACAAAAATATCTAACATGAGTATGTGGATGTTGAGAGAATGAGAAAAGAAGAAAGAAAATGTTGGGTCCCTATAATACTAGTGATTACTTGATTAATATTGTAGTTGCATCCCTTATTAATATTGTTGTACCCCTATTATTCCTATATTGTTATCACTGTGCCCCATAGAATCCCTCTATTGTTATTTTTGTGGCTTTATATTATCATTGTTAGGTCGGCTGGGTTATATTGTGCCTCCTTAGACTCCTATATATAGAAAGGAGGTTTTGTCATTTGAATCATCCAAGAATTGTTCAATTATGTAATGTAAAGGAGGTTGCCCCCTCGAAGAGG
>APFE030489396.1:0-18912 GCA_000404065.3 Pinus taeda
AAGATGAGGATGTCATCCAGATAATCCATCACGAACAAGTTGGTGAAGGACCGCAAGATGTCATCCATTAGCCTCATAAAAGTAGTAGGGACATTTTCCAATCTGAAGTGAATAACTAACCATTCAAAGAGGCCTTCCTTAGATTTAAATGCAATCTTCCATACATATGTGGGCTCTATTGGAACCTAGTGATAACCAGACTTCAAATCGATCTTGCTGAAATACTTGGCCCCCTTGAGTTGGTCCAGCTAGTCATTAATCTATGGGATTGGATATTGTTCTTGACAATGATTTTGTTTAGTGCCCGATAATCAATGCAGAGCCTCCAGGTCCCATCCTTCTTTTATACAAGTATAATCGAGCTCCCATAAGGCGAGGAACTTGGTCGTAGGTGCCCTTTTTGCAGCAACTCTTGGATTTGTTTCTTGATCTCTTGATTTTCCAAAATGGAGCAATGATATATCGGCTCGTTGGGTAGAGGTGCTCCAGGAGTTAGATTGATTGAATGTTTGACCTGACAATGCAAGGGTACCCCTGTGGGTGAGGAGAAGATGTCCCTGTATTCTTCCATGACCGTATCCACTTGCTTCTGCTACTTGGAGGAACCCTTCCCGAGGGCCATGGATGTGGCTACGACCTTCCCCTTACTTTGAGAGCGAATCAGAAAGAAAAAAAAAATCTCATCCTGGGAGATGACCTTACTGCATTGCTTAGCAGAGATCAAAGAGATGGCGATAGGTGGGGCTACCTATGGTATCCTGTATAACTTAGTACCCAAATAAATAATAAGAGAGTGAGGTCTAGATTGATATACAACATGCCGCTTCCATAAGTATGGTTATCTTAATAATACAAAACTTCAAGAGGAGAAACATCACACAGTACCTCATCTATTAAAGGATTGATGTTGTAGGGAAGGTGACACTGTAGGCTGACGCAAAGATCTCTTCCTTGGTGAAGCCACCCGATGGTGTACGAATGCAGATGTGTTGTAGTCGGTAGGCCTAGTTGCTTCACAACCTCTATTAAAATGAGGTTCTTTTGGATCCCACTGTCAACAATGAACTGCAGCGGAGAACCCTTCACCCACATCTGTGAGTGGAATAGGCGCTCCCCCTCTTCTGGATCTTTAGGCTCAATATTCTATATCTTGTTGGTGGCCATAATAGCACTAGGCTCCGCATCAATCATCTGCTTCCATTTATCATTCCCCTTGTCAGGTTCTAACTCAGATTCGAAACGTGCGTCAAACTCAGAAGCCTTTAGCTTGAGCACCAGTGACTTGCTTGGCACGACACTCACTTGTGTTGTTAGTGGAGCTCTTATGGAACTCACACGACTTTCTCGTGTCCTTCTTTGTCTTCGTGGCATTGTTCTTTGCTTGTGGCTTTGGTGGGTTATACTGGGTCGTCGGGGACTTGTATTTTCCCTTTGATCTACGGTTTGGGGGCATCTTTCCCTTGCTTCGGATTCGTAAATCCAAAGTCTCACTTTTTCTGTTTAAGCTTTTGCTCAATCTTGACAGTGTATCGGTACGCCATTGCCGAGCGAGGAGATTTCCAAGAACTCCATCTCATCCTGGATGTACCTATGTAGACAACAGTGATACTTGAGTACCAAATGTTTCTCATAATCCTTAATACCCAACTTCGTTGCAAGGGTATGAAAAACATGGGTAAACTCTGGCACGTCTTGGTCCCTTCCCTGTCGCAGTGTGGTCCAATTTATGTATTTATCCTCATAGCTCCCGACAGGGTAGTACTGCTCCTTGATGACATCCCAGAACAAATTCCAAGTGGTGCAGCCGAAAATAGTGAGGGTGTACTTTCATCCTTCTACTCACAGTAGGTTTCCCACTAGTCCTTAACGTGGGGGGTGGCTTTGAGAAGAGCAAAAGTAATCTTTTCCCGATTGGAAAAATCAAGAACAAAAAAAATATCCTTCTAGCAGATTTAACCATTTATCTACGTCATCCGCATCTATCTGACCCTGAAATATGGGAATGTCAAAGTTAACTTGTACCTTAAAGGGGTGGAGCTTCCAGAGTCGCTGTTGGAAGTAGATGTGTTGCCCTTGGGTAACCGCTGAAGGATCTGGAAAAAGTTGTCCATCATCGCGTTCCTCTGTTGCTCAAGGGCTTCTTCAAGCAAGATTTTGAAAGGATCTCCTGCCCCCTCATCTTTCTTTTCTTCCCCCATGGGAGGTCGTAGGGATTTGCAAGGATGGTCTTGCAAAAGTTTGACCAGTTCAAGCCCTAACTCCTTATATCCCAACCTCATTGGGGACACGCAAAGAAAAACAAAGAAAAAGCAGACCACTCAAATACCACTGATCCGAATTTAAACAGGAACACAACAAATAATAGATATAACCATGAATACAAAGATGCAACAAAAACAACACTTCATTTCATTTATATCAAATACTGAAATATGCTTACAAACAAAATGGAAATAAGACTAGTTAGGGCAATGTTAACTTATCTCTGAGAAGAGATGTGGCGGCTACATGCCTTTGAACTGTGTTACAATGAGGATCAAGGGCCTATTTATTATTGAAAAACATGAGAAAATTCTAAACAACCAAACCCTAACCCCAGGAGATATAACACCGAGAGTTTGTGGGCCCCGTTGGGGTTAGTTGTGTAGCCAACTTCTCGAGGTCATAACTTGGTCATATTATCTCCATTTGGCGTGTATGATACATTTTTGGAAAGGTCTCTCTGAGTAATATAAAAATTTCGAAATGCACTTGTATCGGACCTCAAAAAAAGTCGTTTAGGGGGTCTAAAATTCTTCGGAAGTTCAGGACACGAAAAAATACTAAAAATAGTAAATGCTGAAATAAACAAGGAAATAAATGAAACTAACTGGAGGTCTAGGTGGGATAGGTGGGTGAACACCAATATCCTCTTGGATCACTATCATCCCAAGGGTTCACCCTTATGCGCTCCTTTGGTTCTTATGGGGAAGCCATCCTAGGGTGATGTGGCTATGGGACCTCATCGCACTAGACCTCTGTCAATCAATGTTATTGCTACCTGCTAACTCCTCAGGCTTACGTCATCCTGGGAAATCCCTTTATGCATTAATTTTGTGACCTCTAGAGAACCTCTTGTCGGGATTATGTGTAATAGGCTCCACCATCAACCAATCACCATCTACTCCACTTAAATACTTCGCCACATTCGGTGAAAACACCAAACTTGGTCACCAATTTACCCCTTTTCCAATTTAACTCTACAATATTTAACGTTTTGGTGCACTTACCTTTGACTCGTAATAACTTCTGATCCAAGAGGTCATTTTCATACTTCAATATATCGTTGGAAATCTATTTCTAAACATTATCTAACTATGCCACTTCCAAGAGCATCTGAGTTGATATTACGAGGCAAAAATTCCTTCAAATCCAGGGACTCCCAACCATCATAGTTATAGTATTATAGCTTTTCAATTGTCTAGATACTCTAATGATTCTCTACCAAAGACTACAACAACCATAACAATCCCCTGAGCTTGAAACACCATGCACATCAATGCTAGCCCAATTGACATCAATGCCAACACACTCTATGCCACCAACCAACCTAACAATGCCAACAATCCAACAAAGGAGTAGATGTATGATATTTTACATGAATTATTGAGCTTCAAAAAGTATTCCCCTTCCTACCCCTTATTTCTTCATGAGCAACTCATTCTTTTTTTATTAGCAAAAATTGAAGAAAACAAGCCGTATGGAATGACTACCACCATGACTTTTCTAGAGACCTTCAATCATAGTAACTTTGTAGAGAAACATTTGTTGTATGAGTTATACCTGTAAGAACTTATCTAGTATGGAGAGAAGAGTTTTAATCTTTCACCCTATGTGGGGGACATCCGATTAAGAGCATATACGTCATTTGTTCAAAACCAAATAAACTAGAAATTGGCTTATGAGGCTGTAACAAAAAACCAAGAAAACAAGTTACTGAGGAATCTATGGGGATCATGGCCCTGTTGCAGTAGTGGTTAGAACTTATGGAAACTTCCTTGGGTCTCCGAAGTGGATGACTATTAGGCATGATTTCCAAAGAGGAATCTAGGACTTTTTTTCTAGAAATATTGAATAGATAAAACAAGGTGCATTAGAAGGTAGTAGATTAAGTTAGGAAGCATATGGTAAGAGACTAAAGGATAAAGATCCATACTGCTAGCCACATTTGTTACATTCCATTTTGAGAGTACCAATATGTGTCCATTGTATCAAGTGTTGTGGGCCTAGATGGCTTGGATTGAAGTTTCGATTTAATCTGATTTGGCTTCTAGTGCCTAAGTATAAACATTATTAATAGTTGAAGCCTAGAGATGCAAAAATATGGTGGGAAGAGCTCATTATTTCTGATGTTTTAGGGCTAATTTGGCCGAGACAATTAGGATTCTCAGCATTCTAACTACTCGCTAAAATGAGGCAATCATTGTGGCATCAATCTTATTTGCAATTAATTTGTTGTAATTCTTCTAAAAAAGTCCTCCAATTACTATTATTTTAACATCCCGAGAATTGAAAGATTCACATGGTTGTTCATCAAAATTTGTACCATGATTGGACTACACAAACAAACTTATAAGAACTTGTATCTCTTTGCCCTGAAAAGGGGGTTGACATTATTGCTTTGAACTCTGCAATTGTACATCTTTTTTTTAGAATTAATGCAATCCTTAGCGATGTTGTGATTCACCTTATGATTTTTTGTTCTTGCTTGTGAGGTATAAGCTTTTCTAGCTCCCTTCTAAGGAGGAATAACCCTCCTCTTTAACAAGGATCATTGTGCGTACATAAAGGTAGCATAGTTACTTTGTTTATTTGCTTGTAGGTTGTGGTTTCAATTCCTTTAATTTTGTTTTTATCACTATTACAAAATCCTTATTGTATTAAGGCCTCGTTGTTACTGATATGTTACGATAGCTTGCATAAGGGTTGAACAATAGAATATTAACATTCAACCATAGCCATCATAGAATTAATCTTCGTCATTCATATGTTATTGTTGTTGATTTACAACTATTACAAATTACTATGATTTACCTTTGTTACAGAGTGTTGATTTACTTTTGCTACAGTTTCCCTTTATTGTTTTCAACCCTATGTCATTGATGCCATCTCAAGAGTAGCATTTATGTTAAAAGAGTGGTTGTGTTGTTACATGGATTCCATCTCTAGGTTGGTAGCATAAGAACTAGTGATTGTGTGATTGTGGTTGAGCTATTTCATGCAAGTGAGGACTTGATTTATGTGAGTGTTATTTCCTTTTTGCAAGAGTGGTAGAGTAGTTGAGTGCTCTTTTATTTCTGCAAATGTGATTTCCATTCCTAGAACTATGTGCAAAGAGTTTTCTTTTATGCAAGTGTGAAGTTTGACACCGAGATGTTTATTCACAACAATGAAGTTGATTTTCATTCATGCAAGTGTGAATAGCTAGAGTAACATTGGGCTTTGATTGAGAGTTGAGTTCTTCTTGAGGAGCATCATGTGTCTTAGGAAATAGTTAGTTCTAGTTAATGAATGTTGCCTATATATACTATGCCCAATAACCTTGAAATAAATAGACCTACCTTGGTTGACAATTTATGTTAGTGAGGTTGCATTGTGAAGACAATAAAATCCACCAACACCTTACAAAATAAAAGTAGTAGTTAATCTCAAAGAAATATGATGGTGTTTATTTACTAACTCACCAAAATATTGCAATTGTTGTACATAAAACCATAGCATATTACTTAAACCAAAAAGATTGCCTTCACTTACAGAAATTTTGATGCATTTGGAAGGGCTTCAATAACTCTGATGTTGTGGATATTCTGTGTGACTTCTGAACCACAAGTTGTGATGCATGTTTGTTATCTAAGAAACAACTAAAATCCATACTACCAACCTAGATACATTTTAGCTTTGAAGGTACCAAGCATCAAGAGGGATCAAATCTCTTCACTCCAAAAGTGATTTGCACCTCAAAAGATTTGATCTCTCATGACACTTGGTAGATCTGGAATTAAAATGGATATAGGCTAGTATTTTATAAATTTCACATCTCTATATATAAAAGTATTCTCATATTTTATTTTATTAAAACCTTGATTTAATCTCTATGGAATATCCACTAAATATTTTTAGTAGTGAGGGTATAAAGTTTAGATATATATCAAAACTATAACCTTTTTCTTCTAGATTTAATTTAAAAAAATGTTATAAAATAAGTTAAAATAAAATATTTTGATTGTGATATGAGTTACCATTTTCAGCATGTGAAATTGACAAGTCATAGTATTGGCCCATGGTCCATGGTAAAGTGGGGGTGAATATGAATTTTGTTATGTTGTAAGTTTATCGCAAGTATTAAGTTTTTATGTGCTTATTAATTAAATTTAAATATGGTTTGACTCTAAAAATAGATTTTCTGATTGACCATTATTAATTTATCATTCACCAATTCAACTTATAATGTTTAACTTTGAAAAACAATATTTGGTTTTCAATATCATTAAAAAAGTAGTTTTCAAACATTTGATGGAACCATAACTTGAAGGTCGTATTGTAGTTTTTGCATAATATAATCTCATCTAGATAACTACATCACATATTTTAAGCCATAATTTATAGATATGATTCCAATATTCATGCATGATTTTTAAATATTTGTATCCAAAAATAAAAATAAAAATTCAAAATAACTCACACTCACGTAAATAACGTATTTACCATAAGTTACTCCCCATCATAATTTAATCAAGTCCTTGCATAAAAATGGGTAGAAATAAGATGTAAATAAATATACTTATTAGGAGTCACTTCCCACCATTATTTATGCTTTCCTTGTCACTTTTGTAGGAGTAAAACTATAAATGTACAACTTATTTATTTAACAAAATTTATGCAAGTTCTTGGGCCTCCGGGATCAATTAATTTATCCACTTCACATCTCAATTTATTAGCTTCTTCCAAAGCAAGACTATACGATTGCAACACTTGTTTTAATTTATATGTTAAAATAGATCTTAAAATATAACTAGTATTTATATGTTTCGTATTTTAATGCCAGCATAGTCTAACTTATAGACAAATGATTTTTATTTTTTTTCAGATCTTTTTTTTTGGTTAATTTTAATCAAAATCCAGCAAAGATTTTTAAAAATTTAAATTTAAGTTGTTTAATTTGTAAAATTTGAGTGTCTCTTAAGTTTCTCAGAGCAAACCAACATTAAAATATTTATACTCATTTAAGGATACTACAATATCTCTCCAGAATCAACATCACACAAAGCTCTATATCACCTTTATACTAAATTGTAGAACGCCAGTCCACTGCAAATACATCATAATTTGGAGATGGCCAATTTAGTGAAGTCCTTTCTTAATATCTTTCCTGCCGCATTTTTTGGAATCTCACTTACAAAAGCCACATGACGAACCTTCTTGTATGGTGCCACCTATGAAGACAAACCAAAACTAGGAAGAAGTATGACATGTTTAATAATGATAGTAGTGACATAATTTGGGAAGCTTGATGAAATAATTAAAAAATTCAAAACTATCCCCCTGCTAGTTAGCAATTTTCAAAACCTCTATTGACAGTCTAAATATACCGTATTTACAACGCAAATTACCTGTTGAGCTACAAAGTTGATTACACTGTTTTGAGATAGTGTGCTTCCCGGTTTCCTTACAATATATGCCATTGGAACCAGGCCAGCTTCTTTGTCCGGAAACCTGAAACCATGCATAATATTTTAAATATGACTCTTCAACACCATAGAAATCAATGATCAGGTATAATATATTTTGCATAGAGGATTCTTTGTGACTGACGCAACTCAGGATTATAATTACGCGGCGTTTACCTCTGAAATCCATCTCCTTTTCTGCCTACCTGTCATCCTTGGACACCGTATGATTAGATGTTAGAGGATTGCAAAAATTTGAACAGTCGATCGAAACAGTTACAAATTCATTGGAAATAGTTACAAATTACAAGATGTTAGATGGAGGACTCAACAGCCGCCGTCTCCAATTCTTCTGCGCCATCGCCTCCTCCGGTTCTCACGCGTAAGTTCTATGAGATTTTTCCATTGCAGGTAGTGCCTGTTTTTCCCGTGGATGGCTACTCAAGATGTCGGGATGAAGGACTCAACAGTCGCGGTCTCCAATTCTTCTGCGCCATCGCCTCCTCCAGTTCTCACGCGTAAGTTCTATGAGATTTTGCCATTGCAGGTAGTGCCTGTTTTGCCCGTGTTTGTGTTGAAATTGAAGCATATTTGTGGGTGTTGCAGATCTGAAGATTACTGGGCTTCTAGTGCCCGGGCACACGAGAGTTAACATTGCTAATCTACTCTCATTTTTTAAGTAAGTCTACATGTTTAGGCTTGTAGGTTATAAGTCTTTAGCGATTTACACAGGGATCTGAACATTCTTTTTTTGTTTTCTTTAATAGGGCTAATTCTCTGTTTCTTGTCCTGCCTGCAGGTCCTCGGGTTGTTCTCTAATTCAAGGGCTTCCAGCATCGAGGAAGGCACTTGAATCCTTCGGTACAGGTAATGTGTTCTGAACCCTTTACGATTTGCCAAAAGGTCTGTGTTGGTCCAAGTGTGGTTTCCGAATACTTACATCCACTGCGGGGAAATCTTTACATCCACTACGGGTAAATATTTGACTCTCTGGGATGTTGCCGAAGGTCGAGAGATTGCCTGTATTGTACTCCAACGGATTCCCTTCCATGCTGGTCTCCATCCTGGATCATTCAATCCATCTTTGGCTTTAGCTTGTCCCTTCACCAATCGACCAATCCTCGTGGAAAACAATATATACTTCCAGTTTCAGCACATTTTGTTGACCCTGAGAAGATTTGAGCTTTTTTCCTTGATGAAACATCTGGCTGTACAAATGGAAATTCTGTTATATGGGACTTTGAAACTAGAGGGGCTGCCAAGGAACTTTGTGACAAAGACCATAGTGCAACTATTACAAGCGTGTGTTGGTCCAAGTGTGGTCGCCAAATACTTACATCCACTACGGGTAAATCTTGACTCTTTCAGATGTTGCCGAAGGTCGAGAGATTGCCCATATTGAACTCCAATGGATTCCCTTCCATGCTGGTCTCCATCTTTGGCTTTAGCTTGTCCCTTCGCCAGCCAATCAATCCTTGTGGACTTCAATTCAAGCAAACAATACATCCTGTTTCAGCACATTCTGTTGACCCTGAAAACATTTGAGCTTTTGTTTTCCTGGATGAAACATCTGGCTGTACAAATGGAACTTATGTTATATGGGACTTTGAAACCAGAGGGGTTGCCAACGAATTTTGTGACAAAGACCATAGTGCAGCTATTACAAGCGTGTGTTGGTCCAAGTGTGATCGTCGAATATTTACATCCACTACAAGTAAATCTTTGACTCTCGGGGATGTTGTCGAAGGTCGAGAGATTTCCCGTATTGAACTCCAACGGATTCCCTCCATGCTGGTCTCCATCCTGGGTCATTCAATCCATATTTGGCTTTAGCTTGTCCCTTCGCCAGTCGACCAATCCTCGTGGAATTCAATTCAAACAAACAATATATACTTCCTATTTTAGCACATTCTGTTGACCCTGAGAGAATATCAACTTTACTATTTATTGCTGCAACTTTTAATAAGAGAGGTGACTAAATTTATGTGGGGAATTCGAAAGGGGAGATATTGATTATGACACGGAAACGAGAAAATTGCTGGAGTTTTCACCTCCCTCAGACTGTTCTTTAAACACTCTGGATTTGGCTCAGGTATCGTTGTTTACTGTCATAGAAGATTCTATTTTTATTAGTTGACATTATTTGATGGTGGATTGTAGTAATACAGAGACAAACCTCTATGATAGTGCTCGCTGGTACACCACTCATTCCCCTCTGTTTTGTACACCACTCATTTCTCTCTATTTTGTTTTTTATAGTATTTTTTAAGAAACACTTGTTAACTCTAACTTGCCCATAGATAAAATTACACATCCCTTATATTAAACTGTAGAATAAGCCTATGAACTCAATCACTTTATTACTACTTTAACCATAAGAAAATTTCTACTTTAAGCATAAGCACAACCACGACATGGTTGAAATTGAAATTTGAGTACTTTAAGAACAAATCAGAGACTCCTTTGTTCCTCTTGGGTTTTGGTAGTTGCTGTTAATATATAATATTTGCTTGATAGGTGCTACTATCATTGTTTATGCCCAAATGGACCATATATCATACATCGTTGAATACTCTATGCAGTCATTCCCAAATCTTAGGCAGACAAATACACAAGATATTTTAATAGTATGTGGTCACGTAGGCCTGGTTTTTCCTATTTCGATTTTTAAAATTTCAGTAACGCAATCTTCTATTAGAATATCATGTTCTGAAAATATTTGAAGGGATGAGCAGTGGAGAGCATATTCTATTGAAATCTTTGTAGGGTATATTTGAGGAATGTGAGACGACTCTAAAGCAATGTGTAGATGTATCCTCCATAATGTTTTTAAATTGGTTTTTAATATATGAAGTATGCTTTCAAGTAATTCGTGGTATGACTTTAGTTTTTAATATACAAAGTTGTCTTTCAAATAATTACCGGAGATAGCATAGGACCATATGTCATACATGGTTGAATACTCTATGCAATCATTCCCAAATCTTAGGCAGACAAATACACACGATATTTTAATAGTATGTGGTCTCGTAGGCCTGGTTTTTCCTGTTTCTATTTTTAAAATTTCAGTAACGCAATCTTCTATTAGATATCATGTTTGGAGGAAAAAATTTGAAGGGATGAGCAGTGGAGAGCATATTCTATTGAAATCTTTGTGGGGTAGATTTGAAGATTGCGAGACAACTCCAAAGCAATGAACCCTTGTCCAGCAAAGCTGTGTGTAAATGTATCCCCATAATGTCTTTAAATTGGTTTTTAATATACGAAGTATTCTTTCAAGTAATATGTATGCCTTTAGTTTTTAATATAGGAAGTTGTATTTCAAGTAATTACTGGAGATAGAATAGAGGTTTTAAGTGTCAAGGCCATATAGAGGTGTCCAAATTTTTAACTATGGAACTTTTTGCTATTTTTCTTAACCATTAAGTAAAATACGTAACATGTCATATTTCCAAAAAAAATGCTTATTATTATTTATCAATTATAAAGCTTGATTGAAAGAGAAACAAAAGAAATAATTGTTCGTTGAAACAAGATGTGCAGCAGTCTGTGAGCTGATAAAATTATCATTATCTTTTATATGTTCCTTTTACATTGAGACTGAAGTCTGCAAAATTCAGATGTTTCAAATGGCTAAAGATTCTATTAGCATTTACAAAAGTAGAGTTAAATATTTTGATTTTTACTGGTTGAGTTTAGAGGCTTATTTTACCATCCAGTATGATGTGTAAAGCTAAAGTTGTCTGTTGGTCATCAAAGTTGAAATTTTGGTTATGTCCAAAAATTTACACATGAAGAAATTGGATCTCTCTGGGTTCATGGAAATTGGTTGGATCCCTCTCCGCTCATATTAGATCCGGTTCATATTAGAATCATTTCTCAACAGTTCTTCCTCTGGTTGCAACAGTATTTGATGTAGTCTATGCAAGTTGCAGACATTTCAATTTACACAATTTACTTAATAATATGCAGAGTATTACCTTCATTGTGAAAGAATTTGCATTTTGCGAACTGCATGACAATTAAAAGAAATCAACAAAGACAATGTATGGTTAAGATCAATATCTCTTTAATTAGTTTTCGGATTGTAGTTTCAAGTTATCCTTATTAATGTTTGGTAAGAAAGTCTTCTACCTTCAAATCTGGAAATGATCCTTTGAGTGCTGATATTCTGCCTTTAAATACGAGGTTGTTAAATCTGTTCATTAAAATCTATTAACCTCCTTTTAAGCATGGTCAACACTGCCACCTGTATCCACAAGTTCATCTCACACAACAGCTCTGCTAAGAAATAACTTACTAAATGCTATTTCTTCTTTTCTGCTAGAGCAAATTGATTTGAATGAGGTTTCTCTTCCTTTTACACAATCGATGTGTTTTATGGGTTTTTGCTATACAACAAGATCACCTTTTTGCAACATCTTAAATAGCATCTTGCTTTTGTTTTAAATCCTCGGGAGTTCCTTTCCATTCTTTATCGTGTTTCTTTCCAATTTATTGAGGGACTGAATAATACCTGATAACACCAGGTCTCAATACCCTATCCAACTCTCATCAAGTATACATCTTCATGATATTTCCAGATATCTTACAACTGCAACATTGAATTTCTTGGCAATGATATTAATATTGCCACTGTTAACTTCGAGAACAAAGCCAAATTCTTTTGCAAACAATACTTCGAATATACTAGTGCATTTGGAGTTTAGGTTAACCTTCATCCCACAGCTTCCTGCAAAAGCCAACTCCAGCACGAATACAACTATACCCCATCACTAATATCATGACCAGCTGAAAAAATACTTTCTTCAAACAATTTCTGGACTGAAATAATTATTCTCTTGAAATCTAAAACATTATGAAAGTTGGGGAAAATGTGACCAATCTGATCAAAAATATAAGCAAGAGCATAACCACCTGGTGTTTTCCTTCAGTAGGCAAGCTTTTGAAATAAAATTCTCCATGTAAAACTGATTTTTCTTGCATTGGAGCACATTGAAAACTTCCTCGAATCCCTCGGAAAATAGAACCATTATCAAGATTTGTTTCCTAGGCATTCTTGGGCAATTGTTGTTTCATAAATATGATGTTAACATCAAGTAGAATACAAAGACCAATCACATTGTATGCCCCAAGAACACCCTGAATATCATGAATAAATATTGAGGATGCAAGCAGTGGCATCATGCTTGAAATGTAGTCAATCACCTCTTCATTGCTATAAACATAGCCCCAGACATTTCAAACTGAGAATAAAGTAGATCTTATCATGAGGGCATCCATGGCTGCCACCACTTTACTGTCATTTCTGGCTCCCAGACAATCCTAAATCATGCCTTCAAAATCCTGCATAAACTCAAGTTCATGTAGATCTTCAAACACCATGCAGTTTGCACCATTTCCTTCCCTGGAGCCTGAAATACATCTTTCATGCTAAACCTGTTGATTTGAATAATCTTTCAGAAAAGTAATAGCTCTTTGTAGTATATTATTCGTGCATAAAGGGGTATTCTATTTTTTTTGGGATGTTGTGACCTGTATGCTTGACATTGACAACTTCATCTCGTGTGCAATCTGAGTTGTTTTGCTCATTTTGCATATATAAATGTGTTCTTTGAGCAGCTGATCTATCATTAGCTAGACGAGGATAGATGTGTCCTTATCAATGTCACCAGGGCTGTTATTAAAATGTACATGTGAAATGGAGCCAACAACACATTTGCTACTGTACCTTGAACCTTAATTTTTCCAATAATTTTCTTCGGCTTAGGAGCAGTTCCTTCCAGGGCAGCATCTGCAGAATCATTTCTCAACAGTTCTTCCTCTGGTTCCAACAGTATTTGCTGTAGTCTATACAAGTTGCAGACATTTCAATTTACACAATTACTTAATAATATGCAGAGTATTACCTTCATTGTGAAAGAATTTGCATTTTCCGAACTACATGACCATTAAAAGAAATCAACAAAGACAATTTTGTTAATAATTGGGATAGTTAGTCAATGATTCTGGTGACAGTGCAGTGACCGAAAACATTAAGCTGGTGGGATTACAGGACGCTGTTAACAGTACTCTTTACTGGAAGCCTCCTTGCTTCAGTGGTGACAGTAAGTTGGTTATGGGTGGAACTGGTAGCAAATGGGAACACAAGATATTTATATGGCATAGATCTGGACTGCTTGTCAAAATAATAGAAGGTCCAGAGGAAGGTTTGATAGATTTATCTTGGCATCCCATTCAGCCACTTTGGAAAGGAATACAAAGAAGCATTGAAATCATATCATCATAGAAGTTCTGCAGCTTATTTTCCAGTTTTGGTTTCACTGTTAAGACTGGATTTAGTTTTATAACTTACTTTGTTGTAAATATTGGCTTTGGCTGTGCAGGAATCTAATATGAATGTCAAGATCAGTGATGTCCCATACAAAAATATAAGGGGAACATCAATAACACCGGAGGCCATTAATTTAAGCTTCAGTAAAAGTTTTCCCTATGAAGCTATCGAATTGGAGAATGCGAATTTGAGCAAGATGGAAATCATCATTGCTGCAATAATTGGCATTGGAGATACTATAGGTCATCTCTTTGAACTTTGAAGCATTGTTTTGATTTCATCTCAAATTAGGCTTAATTTTTTTTTTCAACATTGCAACTTTTTGGGTGTATGTCAAGTTGAATCTTGTTTTGATTTCAGTCTCCCCACACTTAAAGCAGATTTAGGTTTAATTTTAGTTATGGAAGCCTTGAAGTCACATGATTTGATATTTTAGATCATTGCGATGGGTTTTGCTACTGTAGTAATCCATGGTTTATATGTAGCTAAATATGATCAGGCTTAAAGGCAAAATGGAAATCATCATCGCTGCAACCATTGGCATTGGAGAGGCAACATGTTAATACATTTGAGTTCATCCATTGCAATGTGAGGAATGAAGAGCATGTGGCAACCACAATGGACAAGGGCAGTGGATTTCTTCCACCACAACCTGGGCCATTCATATGCGTGGGTGTGAACTAATATCCTTGGATTTGGGAGAAAATTTCTGGAGTTTTCACCTCTCAGACTGTTCTTTAAACACTTTGGATGTGGCACAGGCATCGTTGTTTACTATCATAGAGGATTCTATCTTCATTAGTGGACATTATTTGATGGTGGATTGTAGGAATACAGAGACAAACCTCTATGATAGTTCTCGTTGCTACACCACTCATTCCTCTCTGTTTTGTACACCACTCATTCCTTTCTGTTTTGTTTCTTAAAGTATTTTTTAAGAAACCCCTGTTAACTCTAAATTGCACACTGATAGAATTACATATACCTCATATTAAGCTGTAGAATAATCCTATGAACTCAATCACTTTGTTGCTAGTTTAAGCATAAGCAAAACCACAATGACTCACGACATGGTTGAAATTCAAATTTGAGTACTTTAAGAACAAATCAGAGACTCCTTTGTTCCTCTTGGGTTTTAGTAGTTGCTGTTAATATATAATATATGCTTGACATGTGATACTATCATTGTTCATACCTAAATGGACCATATATCATACATGGCTGAATACTCTATGCAGACATTCCCAAATCTTAGGCAGACAAATACACGATATTTTAATAGTATGTGGTCTCGTAGGCCTGGTTTTTCCAGTTTCGATTTTTAAAATTTCAGTAACGCAATCTTCTATTAGCATATCATGTTTGTAGGAAAAGATTTGAAGGGATGAGCAGTGGAGAGCATATTCTATTGAAATATTTTTAGCGTAGATTTGAGGATTGTGAGACGACTCTAAAGCAATGAACCCTTCTCCAGCTTTGCTGTCTGTAGATGTGTCCTCCATAATGTCTTTAAATTGGTTTTTAATATACGAAATATTCTTTCAAGTAATGAGTTGTATGCCTTTAATTTTTAATATATGAAGTTGTCTTTCAAGTAACTACTGGAGATAGCATGGATATAGCATAGAGATTTTAAGTGTCAAGGCCATACAGAGGTGTCCAAAATTTTAACTATAGAATTTTTTGCTATTTTTATAACCATTAAGTAAAATAGGTAACATGTCATATTTCCAAAAAAACACTTATTATTTATCGATTATAGATACCTGCATCTACAAGTTCATCTCACACAACAGCTCTGCTAAGAAATAACTTACTAAATGCTATTTCTTCTTTTCTGCTAGAGCAAATTGATTTGAATGAGGTTTCTCTTCATTTTACACAATCGATGTGTTTTATGGGTTTTTGCTATACAACAAGATCACCTTTTTGCAACATCTTAAATAGCATCTTGCTTTTGTTTTAAATCCTCGGGAGTTCCTTTCCATTCTTTATCATGTTTCTTTCCAATTTATTGAGGGACTAAATAATACCCGATAACACCAGGTCTCAATACCCTATCCAACTCTCATCAAGTATACATCTTCATGATATTTTCAGATATCTTACAACTGCAACATTGAATTTCTTGGCAATGATATTAATATTGCCACTGTTAACTTCGAGAACAAAGCCAAATTCTTTTGCAAACAATACTTCGAATATACTAGTGCATTTGGAGTTTAGGTTAACCTTCATCCCACAGCTTCCTGCAAAAGCCAACTCCAGCACGAATAGAACTATACCCCACCACTAATATCATGACTAGCTAAAAAATACTTTCTTCAAACAATTTTTGGACTGAAATAATTATTCTCTTGAAATCTAAAACATTATGAAAGTTGGGGAAAATGTGACCAATCTGATCAAAAATATAAGCAAGAGCATAACCACCTAGTGTTTTCCTTCAATAGGCAAGCTTTTGAAATAAAATTCTCCATATAAAACTGATTTTTCTTGCATTGGAGCACATTGAAAACTTCCTCCGGAAAATAGAACCATTATCAACATTTGTTTCCTAGGCATTCTTGGGCAATTGTTGTTTCATAAATATGATGTTTACATCAAGTAGAATACAAAGACCAATCACATTGTATGCCCCAAGAACACCCTGAATATCATCAATAAATATTGAGGATGCAAGCAGTGGCATCATGCTTGAAATGTAGTCAATCACCTCTTCATTGCTATAAACATAGCCCCAGACATTTCAAACTGAGAATAAAGTAGATCTTATCATGAGGGCATCCATGGCTGCCACCACTTTACTATCATTTCTGGCTCCCAGACAATCCTAAATCATGCCTTCAAAATCCTGCATAAACTCAAGTTCATGTAGATCTTCAAACACCATGCAGTTTGCACCATTTCCTTCCCTGGAGCCTGAAATACATCTTTCATGCTAAACCTGTTGATTTGAATAATCTTTCAGAAAAGTAATAGCTCTTTGTAGTATATTATTCGTGCATAAAGGGGTATTCTAATTTTTTTGGGATGTTGTGACCTGTATGCTTGACATTGATAACTTCATCTCGTGTGCAATCTGAGTTGTTTTGCTCATTTTGCATATATAAATGTGTTCTTTGAGCAGCTGATCTATCATTAGCTAGACGAGGATAGATGTGTCCTTATCAATGTCACCAGGGCTGTTATTAAAATGTACCTGTGAAATGGAGCCAACAACACATTTGCTACTATACCTTGAACCTTAATTCCAATAGTTTTCTTCGGCTTAGGAGCAGTTCCTTCCAGGGCAGCATCTGCAGAATCATTTCTCAACAGTTCTTCCTCTGGTTCCAATAGTATTTGCTGTAGTCTATACAATTTGTAGACATTTCAATTTACACAATTACTTAATAATATGCAGAGTATTACCTTCATTGTGAAAGAATTTGCATTTTCCGAACTACATGACCATTAAAAGAAATCAACAAAGACAATTTTGTTAATAATTGGGATAGTTAGTCAATGATTCTGGTGATAGTGCAGTGACCGAAAACATTAAGCTGGTGGGATTACAGGACGTTGTTAACAGTACTCTTTACTGGAAGCCTCCTTGCTTCAGTGGTGACAGTAAGTTGGTTATGGGTGGAACTGGTAGCAAATGGGAACACAAGATATTTATATGGCATAGACCTAGACTGCTTGTCAAAATAATAGAAGGGCCAGAGGAAGGTTTGATAGATTTATCTTGGCATCCCATTCGGCAACTTTGGAAAGGAATACAAAGAAGCATTGAAATCATATCATCATAGAAGTTCTGCAGCTTATTTTCTAGTTTTGGTTTCACTATTAAGACTGGATTTAGTTTTATAACTTACTTTGTTGTAAATATTGGCTTTGGCTGTGCAGGAACCTAATATGAATGTCAAGATCACTAATGTCTCATACAAAAATATAAGGGGAACCTTAATAACACCGGAGGCCATTAATTTAAGCTTCAGTAAAAGTTTTCCTTATGAAGCTATTGAATTGGAGAATGTGAATTTGAGCAAGATGGAAATCATCATTGCTGCAATAATTGGCATTGGAGATACTATAGGTCATCTCTTTGAAGCATTGTTTTGATTTCATCTCAAATTAGGCTTAATTTTTTTTTTAACATTGCAACTTTTTGGGTGTATATCAAGTTGAATCTTGTTTTGATTTCAGTCTCCCCACACATAAAGCAGATTTAGTTTTAATTTTAGTTATGGAAGCCTTGAAGTCACATGATTTGATATTTTAGATCATTTCGATGGGTTTTGCTACTGTAGTAATCCATGGTTTATATGTAGCTAAATATGATCAGGCTTAAAGGCAAGATGGAAATCATCATTGCTGCAACCATTGGCATTGGAGAGACAAAATGTTATCTCTTTGCAGCACATGGTGCCCAACACCTGAGAGCAGATGTGAAAATCACAGTGCGCCCAACACCTGAGAGCAGATGTGAAAATCACAGTGCTGGGAAATACATTTGAGTTCATCCATTGCAATGTGAGGAATGAAGAGCATGTGGCAACCACAATGGACAAGGGTAGTGGATTTCTTCCACCACAACCTGGGCCATTCATATGCGTGGGTGTGAACCAATATCTTTGGATTTGGGAGAAAATTGCTGGAGTTTTCACCTCTCTCAGACTGTTCTTTAAACACTTTGGATGTGGCCCAGGCATCGTTGTTTACTATTACAGAGGATTCTATTTTCATTAGTGGACATTATTTGATGGTGGATTGTAGGAATACAGAGACGAACCTCTATGATAGTTCTCGTTGCTACACCACTCATTCCTCTCTGTTTTGTACACCACTCATTCCTTTCTGTTTTGTTTCTTAAAGTATTTTTTAAGA
>APFE030489398.1:0-19896 GCA_000404065.3 Pinus taeda
TTAAAAAATACTATTAGTAATTTAGAAAAGTTAATAAATTATTTTATTTTTTTATTTTAACCAAATTAAAATGTTTAAGTGACATTAAATTACAAGATCCATTTTTACCCTTGATCTCCCAAGCCCTAGGATCAAATATCTTTCCACTCCGAGGGCTTAGTAGATCCAGAGTAAAGATGGATCTATGCTAGTTTAATTCCCCCCTTTAAATAGCCTACAGTCCACGTGAATACCATGGGTCAATACCATGTGCCATCTTTTTTTTATTAATACTAATATTAGGATTAATAATGAGTTAATAATGTCTTTTTTCATGGTATTAATAATAATTTGGCCCATAGGCTTCACCTAAATATAACACATTTTTTTAGTGTTCTTAAATATAATGTGACTTCATGAGTAAATATAAAAAAATATTTTATTTATTTACCATACCTTTGGAGTAAGTATAAAATGAGGTTTTATTTATTTACCATACTCCACTTTATTTATATTATGCAAACTTGGAATATGGCAAGAACATTATTCAATCTTTAAATAAACATGAAAATAAGAGACTTGAATTTTTAAATAAAATGAATTATTCTTTTATGACCATTTGTTCTAAAAAAATAAGGTCATTTTCTCTAAATTAACCCAATACCATGAAATACGGGAAAATGAAAGAAAAAACCTTTTTTACACCGAATGTGAAGGGTGAAATAACTATCATAAATACCTATTCTTGAAAATTAGGGTGAATGGAAGGTTGTAGCTCCTAATTTCAAGGGCTAACTTTACTTTTTTTACTCTCTCTTAAAATAAGGTGGGCTAACCTCCATACCTAAAATTTGAGGTGATTTTAACAATGTACTGTGATACAAAATATTCACCCAATAAAAATATAAAACCATTTAATTTCGCCCAAGGGTGAAAATTTGCCCCTAAAATTTTCCATGGTCAGTACTAGTGTGCGAGTCACCTAGAAATCACTCTGGTACTAGACATAGAAGAAGGACAAGAAACTTGAGAAGGTTGTAGATTTGGAGGCCGAAGAGGGTACTGAAGATATAGATGCTGAGGGCATGAAGCCCATAACTAAGTTGCCAGAATACATCCATCCACGTAAAGGGAAGGCGAAGGTTACCAAGGACCCAGATGTGGAGAAATTCATCATTCATATGCCCCTACTACTGGAAAAGATAATCTTTCAAGGTCCATGCCTGGCATGGGTTCCCCTTTTAAAAATTGAGGATTGGGACTTGGTTTACCATGAGAGGTTCCCCCACCTTGTGACAGAGAATTACATGAAGCGAGTATATTACAAAGACTTCGATGTCACTATATTAGAGACAGTTCAGTGGATACATAGAGTAGAGTAGTCCAGGTTATTGAACCTACTGTGGGTGCTCCACTACCATTGCTCTAACATAAATACCACTTGTATACGATAGCTACTAACTCTGGTGCACAATGGGTGCTTATGGCTTGGTGCGCCTATCCCCATCATGGACACGCTCGTCCATAAGATCACACTCTTGCCACATGAAGGATTGAATCCAGCCATGGAGTTTGGAGGAAAGACAAGCGAGTGAGAATTGGCAGAGAAGATGAAGAAGAAATTTGAGCTTCTCAAGAAGCCACACAAGTACTCCATAACATCCCTCAACAACCTTGTAGTGAAAATTTCCACCCAGATACTAGCCGACAAGGTCATGAGGAAGTGTTGTGCAGATGAGGTTTTGGTGCCCATGATCTCGTTAGCTGCACAATGGATAGACGACGTGCAGTTTAATTGGTAGCACTATATATGTAGTGAGTTCCTTGCGAATTGTCACGAGGCTCAAGATGAGAGCAAGACCTTCCACTACACATGGTTGCTACTCTCCATTGTGTTGGTTTCTTGGGAGATGTCAGAGGACAGTTAGTTAAAGTTTCTTCCATTGGAGGTAGGTTTGTTGGAGGCTGCACAGTTTGCCTCCCTTTGGACCACGAAGGACCTCGTGCGGGTCACAGAAACAAATATTTTCTAGATTTTTATGGAAGCGAGCATTCACATGGCCATCAACTAGCTCCCACGTTTTCTCCACCGTGTATGAATAGTTGTCAAAGTATGCAGAATTCAAGGCAGAATTCCACTGCATTTATATCCACGTGTAGAATGATCTGAAGTAGAAGTGGTTTGATCTGCCATATCTCGCCATGGATGATGTGATTTAGGAAGTAATTAAGTGCTATTAAATATACTGGTGCTCTTTGTTTGACTTGGCCATGGGTACCAGCTAAGGTGCAGGGAGTTCAGCAGAGAAAAAAAGGAAGGATCCAGTAAAGTAGGCATCACAGAAGTTGGTCGCACATTGAAAGAAGGAGGCCGAGGAGAAGGCCTGATTAAAAAAGCAGCACGCTGCAAAACAATAGGTTGAACAAGAACAACGCGACTACGAGTGAAGCGGTAAATCCCCTTCACCTGAAACCGAAGAGGTAGAGAAGTTAGTGTAGGGTGGTGCAAGTGATGAGGGACAGAGCACTCCATTTTGGGTAAAAAGGTATAGGGAACAGCAACAGGAGGGGTCCCGGAAGAAGACAAAGGCAACCAAGCCATCGTTGGATCCCATTACGCTAAAGGAGGGTGATCTCGATGAGATTGGGGACAAAGTGTTTGACACTACAGTCAAACTATTGCATCATTTCAAGAAACAAAACTTGCAATCCTTAGCTACTATTCAAAAGGATTTGTGCAAATTACAGATCCAGACTAGTAGAATTTAGGTGGGCGCAGGTTCGGTCAGCGACACATAGACGAGCCTGGCACCAGGGTCAAATCATGCTACAGAGCTAGTCAGGACAATGGATCTTAGGACAGTCGTGCTGCCAGAAGCATCCCTTAGCACAAATTCGACTGATGATAAGATCATCATTAGCACCTTAAAGAACATCGGCCTCAATATTGCAGTGCTCCTTAACAAGTATCTTCATGCATTGTAGACATGGATAACAATGAAATTGAGAGAATGGGCGCAGCGTGCTCTAAACTTAATAAGTGAGTTTTAGTTGAATAATGATCAAATGTTAATCAAGAAGATGGAAACCCTAAAGGAAAGGAAAATTATCTAGGCATAGATTGCCCAACTAGCGGCTGCGGTTGCAGAGGCATGCAGGATAGTGTCGGAGTTGCACATACGTGAGGAGGCACCACTCGAGGCCAAGATCAAGAAGCTAGTTGCAGGAATTCGTGAGGTGAAGGTAGAGGTGTCAAGAGTTCAATTTGAACTCAAGATGAAAATCACAGAACTAGATCTTATGTCATAGCCTTCGACTCCGCCTGAAGTAAGGGAACAACACCAAGCTGCCTTCAAGGAAGGGGTCGCTACTATGGATGTCGCGGTCGTTAACTGCACAACTTTATTCGAACAGACCATGGAAGTGGCAACGAACCAACATGAAGATCCCAATGTGCACATATTGAATACAAATATCTGCAAGCTCCAGTAGTAGTACGACGAGGTTAGGGCAACAACATGCTCCATTGATACAACACAGTGCCTTGCCAAGTTACAGGAGGCAAAGAAACTCCTTGCCAAGTAGAGGCGACGTAGAAAAAAGAGGCAGTGCTTAAGGCACAGTTGGGTCCTTGGTTAGATGAAGCCTACCAAGTCTCCACCAACATCCAGGAAAAGTTGATGAACTTGTATCTCAAACAATAAAAGATCAAGCGAGCTAGTGAAGGACCAGCTACAGAGAAATTGGTCGAATAGGTGAAGTAGGAAGCCATGCAGAGCGCGACTAAAGTAGCAATTGTGTAGGTGGAGCTGGGGGATCTTCACAGCAAGATCACCATGCCATCGTAATTCAAGGCCGAGTCATGACCTTTGTGTTGGCGGTCTGTTGGGATGGGGTCCCATGGGTCAGTTTTGGGGCAAAATCCCAAGTTTTGATGTAAAGTCTCCACAAATTGTGGATGCGGAGCACACAATTAGTTAGGAGTCAAAAAGGGTTTTTACCCTCGTTCATGTAAAGATTGAGTTGGTTTTTGAGATCTACCCATGCTCCACAGACCATGGGATTGTATAAATAGGTGTGCCTTAGAGTGTGTAAGGCAGATCTATGTTTTTTTCTATGGGTATGAACCAAGAAGTCTAGTGTAGAGAAGTAAGCCTTAGAGAGAAAAAGGCTCTGTAGCTAAGTGTGAAGAGGCCTAGAGTAGTGTCCACAGCTGATTGCGCGGACCCTTGCAGCTGAGTGCACAGGGAAGTATTGAGTCTGTAAACCTATACTAAAGATCAATAAAGAAGATTGTTGCAGAAGCTAATGTGTTTTATCTCTTTACTTATGTTATGTATGATTGTGATATATGCTATGATAAAATGATGTCTTTATAAAATAATGATGTATTGATGCGCGAAATCACTTGATCCTTCTTATTATCTGAATGTAATTAACGGTAAGTGATTACGTGAAGATCATAATGCTTTCTGTTAAAGTTATCGAACACTTAGGTAGACTTGAGTAAATACTAATCTAAAGGTAATCTATGGTGCACGTAAGTAGCTAGTTTTCCTATTCGGGTCCACAAAAGTCAGTCGTAGAACTTCGTGGAGTTCTAGAGGCTGATTGAGGGGAGATATAGCGATAAGATTTAAGGGATTAGAAATCTGCGTGAAGGAAGATATAGGTCATAGAAAGACATCAAACTGATCTCTGGATGCGGAAACTTGGTTCCAACTTCCCCCCATACTACTTCGGGTGAGACTTCACTCCATGCTATGCAGATTGATGCTGAAAGGGCCAGTAGTGTATGGATTTGTTTAGCTCAACTAAATCTAAACCTGGGTCAGGACCCCCTAAGAAAAAAATACCAATGATCAAATTTATGAAGGAATGAAATAAAATATAGATATATACAAAATCACAAATATACGATGGAAACAAAACTTCAATTCATTATTAACAAAGTATTGAAAATTGTTTACATGTAGAAGGGAAATAAACTATCTAAGGTGATGGTAGCTCATATTTGAGAAGATTTGTAGCAGATACATGCCTTATGAACTATGTTATAATGAGTCTCAAAGGCATATTTATTATTGAGAAACAATGAACCTAACCCTAGGAGATGAAGCACCAAAAGCATATAGGCCCCATTGGGGTAAATTGGTAAATCAACTTCTTGGGGTCGTAAATTTGGCATACAATCTGCATTTGATGCATATTATACCTCATTAGAAATATATATCTGAGGAATATAAATTTCAAGTACAAATCCTTCTTGTATGGTGCAAGTTCTCCTGTTTTCCAAAAAAAAATTCGTTTAGGGCCTCAAAATGACTCGGGAATTTCAAGACCGAAAAAATTGCCAAAAATGGTAAACTATGTTACAATGAGGGAAACTAAAAAGAAACAATTGTGGGGGTCTAAGTGGAATAGGTAGGTGGCCACCAATATCCACCTAAATCAATACTCCCCCATTAGGAAGCAATGGTCCCCATTATATTGAGTGCTTCCATGAGATGGGGAAACTTCTACTGAACTTGGTCCCTAGTGAGCCACTTGCCTTGGTGCAAAAGTTGGCAAGATTTGACAACTCGATATAGTTGGATCCTCTGTTTTTTATTTATCTTGATATTTGTATCCATTATCCATTAAGTTGTGGCCTATTGAATGTTGTCCATGTTGAGCTCTATTGGTGTCAACTTCTCAACAATGTCTTATGTGTCCAACAATTGTGGAAAGTATGGTCGAAGGTGGTCCACATTTAATACAAGGTACACGCCAAGGAATGGGGGGATATACTAAGCTTGAAGGAATTGTCTCACAAAGCCTTGGTGATGGTGTAAGGTCCATATCGGAGTGGTCAAAGTTTATGGTAGGCTCCAGTGAGGCGCTCTTTCTATAGATTTAACCAAACTTTGTCGCCCACCTGAAACTAACGGGGCACCCAATGCTAATCAATACGTTGTTTGTATTTTACATTGGATTTCTCCAAGATGTTGCGAACCTCTTGGTGGATGTGTTGAATGCACTCAATAAACCTAGTGGATATATCAAAATTATACTAAACATGGGCATATTCGTCTTGTGTAGTTGCAAAATGCAGTGCAACATCAATGGGACATAATGGTTGAAATCCCAGGCACACTTGAAAGGGATTATGGCCAGTCAAGTTATGCAGATCTTTTTTGTAGTTGCATTGTACATAGGGAAGGATCTCATCCAATGTCCATGGATGCATTGAATTGTACATGTGTAGTATGTTCACAATTATCCTGTTGACAACCTCTGTCTAGTCATTAGTTTAGGGGTGGAATTCAGTCAACTTGGTGAGCTTGGTGTCCAACAATGAGACCAAAACACACTTAGGAATCTTCTGTCTTGATCTAATATAATAGTCTACGGGATCTGAAAATGTACCCACACTCATTCAAAGAAGAGTCTAGTAGTGGCTTCTACTATAATATTCTTCTTGATGGAAGCCAATATGGCCATCTAAGAAAATCTCTCAATGACCACAAATACATAGTCGTTGCCATTGCTTGGTAGAAGGAAGGCTAGACATATAGTTCATGGAGATGAATTCTGAGGGTTAGCTAGGAGTAGGCAAAGGAGTATAAAAGCCTTGCTTTTTAATAGTTGGATTTGCAATGGCATAGGAAGTTCAAGATCTAGTGTATTTTCCAACATCATGTTAGATATTTGGCTAATAAAAATATTTTTGTAGTATGGCCACTATTTTCTCCAACCCAAAGTGTCTTGCAACCTGATTGTAGTGTGTCTCCCAACTTAGCTTGGCACACTTGCTTAAAGGAACACAAAGATGGCCCAGGTAGAATAATAACGCATCTTTGAGGTGGAAGTCTAGAACTTGGTTTCCATCCACTAGAATCTATTATGTGTTGGTAAACTATGGATCATTTTTATATAGTTGTAGCCATCTAGAGGTCTTGTGGCCATAAGAGTTGAGAAAAGTTGCCAATGTTGCAATCGGTGGCTAATTAAGGCACTATGCAACATGATTGGTGATGCACTTCTTATATTTGATATTCAAATGGAACCTTTTCATATATGTGGACCACTTCTGATGGTTATCATTCCACAACTTCCCTTGGGTCTGTAGAAATTGCAGGGGTCAGTGATTTGTGTGGATCACCATCTCCTTTCCCAGAATGTAATGTTTCCATTACCGAAAAGCCTACACGATGGAGTACATCTCCTTATCATAGGTGGGTTATTTTTGAATGGTGTTGGAAAGTGTATCATTATGATAAGCCACCAGGCGTCCTTACTGGATGAGAACTGCACCAATAGCATAGTTAGAGGAATTTGTCTCAATATCAAATGATTGTTGTAGGTAAAGTAATGTGAGTACTGGTGTAGAGTAGAAGTGGTGCTTTAGCTCAACACATGCCTTCTGTTAGGAATCAGACTAGAAAAACTTTGCTTTCGCTTTTCCCTTGGTAACTTGACTCAAAGTCCAAGTGATATGAGAGATTCCCAACATGAACCTTCAATAAAAATTGGCAAGGCCCAAAAAGTTGTGAAGCTCTATTAGAGTGGTTGAGGTTGGCCAGTATTGAATGACTTGTATCTTAGTTAGATCCACATGTACACCTTTCTCATTAATGATGTAGCCCAAATATTGGACCTGGAACATTCCAAATGTGCATTTCTCTAAGTTGGCACACAATTTGTGCTGCCACAGGGTTTGTGACCTACCAAATGTGTTGCAAGTTCTCTTACCAACTCTTCCTGAAGATGAGGATGTTGTCTAGATAAAAAACCACGAATGAGTTGAGGAAGGGTCGCAAGATGTCATCCATCAACCTCATAAAAATAGCAGGGGAATTTGTCAACCTGAAAGGCATGACCAACCATTCAAAAAGGCCTTCCTTGTATTTGAATATGGTCTTATGATGTAGGAGAATTCAACTCAATAATATCATTGTATCCTAGTAGACATAGGGAGTCTTGTGTTTTCAAGGAAGTTGGTTTCCTATGTTTTGAATTAATGTAATTATTAAGGTTTTGAGTGATTTTAATGAGAAAAGATAGAATATGGATTTAATTAAGTATAGTGAGGCATATTAGTAAATATTCTCGAATGTAGGAGAACACGAGAGAATTGGGATAGTTGAGAGATTGAGAGATTTGAGAATTAATTGTAAATCTTAGATTAGAAGCTAATTCATTATTTTGTGGATTAGAGAGGATCCTTAGAGATAGGGAAGAGACTTTAAGATTTTGTTGAGAAGATTATGAATCTAAACTAAGAATTGGTTGTAGAATCCTTTTGTATAATGTAAGCCTAAAAGGCATAGTCAGGTTGGTTAGCTAGTTAGTTAGGAGTTAGAGTGTGAAGAGTTTGATTGTAAGCCTATAGGAAGAATGTGAAACAGAGGCCACTGATATTGGAAATTAGGCCTGAGAGAAGAAACTATGTAAATACCTATTTATTAATACAAGCAACTCAATTCTGAGTGTATGTGTGTGTATGGAATAATTTAATTGTAACCTGTGTGTGAACTAGAAGTAAGTTCTATGTAACGAAAGTTGCATGTGCAAAATCAGAGGAAAAATACAGAGAAGTGTAATAGAGAGGTGTTACGGCTTTGTACACACCAAAAGTATAGGAGAAAGCCTTTAATGTTACAGTGAAGATGAAGGAAGCATAAAGGCACGAGTGGAGTTAAGGAGAGAGTTATGTTGCAGAACAGTGAAGGACCAGAACCCTGAAGAAAGTCAACATCAGAGAAGAACATTGAAGAATGACATAAAAACAAATTCAAGAGAAGGAAAAAGAAGTGAGGTAACGATGCACAGTAGTCTTTGGATATATAGATCAATGAATGAGGTTGAAGGCGATGGATGAATAAGATTAAGTTGTAAAACATAAGAAAAAGAAATGAACGTCAGAGATTAAATCCAAGTACTTGTGGAAGGTGAAAGGTGGGAATCGACCTGGACTATCAAATCGACAGATCTGGTAGATTGATGGTGATTAGTAACCACAATGGGGTGATGAGCCCCAAAAATGGATAATTATATGGGCTCACTCAACCTCCTAATCCGAATTAATCCACCATTCTCATTAGTTTATTGTATGTTTTTGATTATATTTATGCTAATAGAGTGAATTGGGTTAGTCATTATGCCAGCAAGTCTAATGTGTACTTTGTGCAGTGCGTTGGTCAATTTTGAGACAAAATCAAAGGTTTCAATGAGCACTTGGCAGCCAAACTCGTGGAAGAACAAGGGAGAGGATTTTTAGGAAGGTGTCTCCTTCATTTATGGGCCCTTATCTCGA
Source organism: Pinus taeda (assembly GCA_000404065.3). Classification (NCBI taxonomy): domain Eukaryota; kingdom Viridiplantae; phylum Streptophyta; class Pinopsida; order Pinales; family Pinaceae; genus Pinus; species Pinus taeda. Next base: position 9,278 of record APFE030489398.1, read on the forward strand.
ATTCTCCACCATCAGCTTGGAGTTCAAGGGCCACCAAATCGATTATCACAAGGGCAGCCGAGTAAGTCAAGTAGGACTGCTGTTAACTGCAAGTTTTGGGCAGCCGAGTCCCTAAAGTTTAGGAGAACTATTGGGGTCCTCAATTTGTATAAATAAGAAGGCTTAGGGCCTGATTTTGGGGTTAGCTAGTAGTTAGTCACTTTGTAGGCATAAGTTAGCTAGTTTGTAGTTCGGTTTTTAGTCATTTTTTAGGTAGTAGTTTAGCTCTGCATTTCAGCACATTTTCAAGTTTTCCTTGTGGATAGTTTTTGGAATGTAACTATTCTTTTGATCAATAAATATGAATCCAGCTTTGCACCAGCTCCAACCTCTCTTACGAGGCTGTAGCTCTTAGGGTTGGGCCCATAGCAAGTGCCCAGTACCTCCTTTGTTTACTTTTATGTGTCTTTGCTGCATTCTTAGAATAAAATCTACTATTTAGATTTAAATCTTGTTTTGTTATTTAGATTGCTTTTGATGATTAAAGTAGCTTTTCATGTTCAATTTGATTTGATAGGTTAATGATAGAGAAGGTTTTCTGAAAAAGGCTATCAAGCACCTCTGATCTCACCTCTCCCTCCATGGGACCATGAGCTGACACCTAGGTGTCCTTACTGCCACAAAAACACTGTTTTTGCCTCTTCATGCAATTGCTAGTGTTAGATTTTTAGTTAGAAAAGTTGATATCAGTTGTACTAGCATGTTTAGAATCTTTTCTTGCTCAGTTTTCATAGTTTATTTACATGATTTGCTGCCAATGGAATTTTGTTAAGCATACTTATGGTTTCTAGGTCAAATTAGGTTAAAGTAGGTAGATCTTTGGTTTTTCATAGTCTTTATTAGATAGTTCTGGAAAATAAATTGCTGAGCACTTGTATTACCTCTCTATCTACATTTCCTCCATTAGATAATCTACTCCAACCCTTAGTTCATGATTACTACCCTTCATTTTCCATACTTTCTCACCTTGCCCTAATTTCTAGATTCTTGTTCATCATTGCTTCCTCCATCCTCGAATAAATCCAATCGCTCCTTAGCCTCATCCACCAGGTCCTTGACCCCTTAAAATCATTATCCAACCTCCATTTCCACTTTCCCACCATTTTTCCTCCATCAACCCTCCAAAATCCTCTTTTCGGAACATCCTGTAGAAAATTACAGAACATCTTGTAGAAATTCCAGAACATCCTGTAGAACCCCTGCAGACTTCCTGTAGAAGCTCATGAAAGCAATTTCTTGAGATCTGATCACTATGAAACTCTCAGGAAGGGTGATAAGGATCCCTTAGGCCCTCTTTGAACCTTCCCGACCTCTTCCAAGCATTTTCTCTCACCGATCCACCTTTGCACAGTCAAAAACAATGAAAGCTCATGCATGATAATTCTGACAACTTATTGAAAAATACAAAAAGATGTTTTCTTTAGATATTGATAACTTAGACACATGCAGTTTACCTTCCTAGAAGTCAATGGAACCTCCGTCAGTAGCTCGCATCTTGTTTTTCGCATTAGTAGGACTAGATGGTAAAATTAGGGTTTGCTAGGGTTTGCATTTCCTTTCAGCTTTTCAGTTTCTTTCTGCAAGTAGATTAGCTTCCTTTGAGTTAGCTTTCATCCATCAGTTAAAAAGCTTCTTCTCAGAGCTCATAGAATTTGGCTTAAGCCCCTAGAGGACTTGTGCCAGCTGACCAAGTGACAGTTGCGGCAAGAGCTAGTACTTGTGCATACAACACCGTCACTTCCAAGTTTGTTATGAACTACCGGGTTGATAAAATTAAAGAAGGGAGTCTTAGGAGTTGCAGCATTATTGCTGCAATACTAGGGCCCATCACTCTTTTTGGCACCATTGTCGGGGAAGCGTCAAAGTATTGGTGATTGCTGCTTTTCTTCTATTTTCCACTACAACCTTCTGCTAAATAGTTTATTTCATTTCCATTCTGTAATTTCGTTTCTGCAAAAGTAGACTAGACATTTCCCGCTTTCATAGATTAGCATTTAAATTCGGAAATTTCAATTCTACAAGCGTAGATTAGCATTTAAATTCCACAAGCGTAGCCTAGCATTTCATTCCTGCAATTTCATTTGAGCAAAATAGATTAGTCATTTCCTGTTTTCATTTCAATTCCGCATTTTCATTTCAGCAAGATAGTTAGTTGCAGTTCAATCTATTTTATTTTTGTAAGTACGAGAAGAAAAAAAAAGCAAAAATCAACCAAAAAGATTTCCTTTCATGCCTTGTAGGAGTAGAGATAATTTAGAAAAATGATTGTACAACACCCCAACTGCTTCACACAGCCAACCTTTTCTCTTCTTCGATGGCTGTGATTAAAGAACCCTTAGGTGGATAGCAATACATATTTGAAGAACCTCAAGGGAAGAAGAATAAGAAAACATTCCTCTAGAGGAAATGGCTACAAACAGATTTGTTGGGAGTAGTACCTTATCTAGAAACGAATTTGCAAATCAGATGGAAGATTTCAAGAGCGATATGAGGCAATTTCCTACCATGCAACTGGATAGCTTACAGATCCAAAAGAAGCAAGAGGAAGCCAAGAGGGCTTTGGTCATCTTTTGTCCCAGGTGTGGAGTACCAATGAAGGTATGTTTCGATGGTCATTTTGGTATCTTTTCACTAGAACTCAAAAGCCTTTTGCATGGGAAATTTAGATAATGATAAGGATTTATAACGAAACACGAGAGATTAATGAGAAACACTGATAATCGTCATTTCTATGTGCAGGAGGGAGGAAAAACGGAAGGTGTCCATTTCAAAAGTAAAGACAAGGAGGAGCTAACTGCTGTCCCTTTGATGGGAGACCGGAAGCAAACCAGATCAAAATGGATCAACCCAAGAAAGGACGCGGAGATACCAGTACGGAGCAGAAAAGGAAAGAAGTGACGTAGTATTAATGATTCTGCGAATCCCTCAGGATCTTAGATCCTGAGGGATTGCTATTTTATCTATTTTCTCTATCTAGATATCTCTGCCATCTTCGTTATAAAAGGGGTAGCACTGTTGGCTACAGGGGAGGATCTTTCATGCAGTTTCTTTTAAGGAAGATCAGGACTATGATCTTTATGTTCTGTTGAAGACTTGAGTTCCTGTAATTTTATTGCATGCTTTAATACAGACTTGTTCACTCTTTTATCTTTGAGCCTGGATCTATCTTAAGCGGTGTACCCCTGGAGGCTAAGGGCCCAGCCTTGGAGGACACTTGCTCTTGTACCATTACGCATGGTTTTCGTGTGGTTTGTTCATAGACGTAATCTAGTAATTTGCTATGTTTTAAGAATATTCTATTACATGCTTTGTTATAATTAGCTCGTCTCGTGTTCTTGAACTTTATATTGATGCTGTGTCATTTTACCAATCCTTTAAGTATTGATTAATCTCTACAGGACACTGTCACTCTATTACAGAGTTCATCACGATTGTGTTTAGCATTATAACAAGTTATCCTGAAAGGTCTGTTTTCACATGATTATGGAATGTTACTGTTCTTCAACGTGAGATGCAATCATATGCGTTTATCCAAATTAGTAACAGAAGCAGATTGAGTATGTTGTGTTTCTAAGGTTTTGATTGATAGTGTTGTTCCATCATATGTGTACATCTTTTAAGACTGAAGGACTGATGTTTTGATTAGAGTGATTAAATAGAATTATAGCTTAAGGAACTTGGTTATTGCTTATTTCGACTGTTGTTCTATTTCTGAATTGCTGTTCCATTTATTTGTTGTTCCATTTGTTTGTTGTTCCATTTCAATTGTTGTTCCATTTCCATATTGCTAATTTGTTGTTTCTTAAGGAAAGTCTCAGGCTGTAGTGAGCCCCAGCGTCTGCTAATTAGCTCCCAGACCTCTGATCTGCTCCCATCAGCTATGAAAGGGATGTGTTATTACTACCAAGCCCTTGGCTAATGTGCTGTTCTATTTCATTGTTATTTCCTTTACTTGATGTTTCATTTCTATTCATTAAGAACGGTCTCAGGCTGTAGTGAGCCCCAGCATCTGCTAATTAGCTCCCAGACCCTTGATCTGTTCTCATCAGTTATGGAAAGGATGGGTTATTGCTACCGAACCTTTGGCTGATGTAATACTTGGTGTGATTTGGTCTTTTGAAGTAGTTAAGTTGTAGACTTGCTTTCGTAGCTTTTAAATAGTTGTCCTACAAGAATTACTCTGGCAAGTGCTAAGCCTCAGATTGAGACACTCTTTGAAATAACCAGACGTTCCCAGATTGACATATTAATGTGAGGTAACTAGAGGTGAAAGAGACCATTTTTATAGCTCTACATTTTGGTGTCGTTGCCGGGGAAAGAGTTTAGCCATTTGTCTTTTTCAGAGTAGTGTACGAGCCTGCTAGGGAAGAATTGGGTTTTGAAAATGGAAGGTAAGAACCTACGTGCGGAGCATGTAAAAGCCCTGCTCCTTTGCCCGCTTTCCTGCATATTTGCTGTTATCTACTTAAAACTTAGTAGTTAAATTGAGTGCATGACTAAGCAGAAAAAGACGGAGAAAAATCCCAAACCGTTACCAAAACCAGGAAAAGCTAAGGGACTGGTGACCCTTGGTCGATCAACATACATAGACGAAATCTATAAGAAAGCCGAATCTCAGCCTTCAGTAGGACCCAGGAAAGTTACTTCCAAATAGCCTACTAGTTCCCTTCAGGCCTCAGGTTCACCAGCTGAAGCCTTTTCTGAGGTGCATAGTCAGACTGACGAACAAGACTTTCAAGAAATTGAAAATTCTATTCCAGAACGACTGCAAGAAGGGAATCTCAGTAATCTTTGTGAAGGAGAAGGGAAAACAGGGGAAACTGGGGAGCCAAGATCTCCTCCTAGGATAACTCAGCCATTGAATAGCCCAGACAAAGGGAGCGCGGTAAAAATTATTATTGAAGACACCCTATTTCCTCAGACAGAAATTCCAGATAGAGGAAGTGCTATTAAAACTGTTCCTGTTGAAAACATTCCCCCTCAACCTAGGAATACCCTCTTAGATCTTCTAGAAGGTTATTGGCATATATTTGACCCAATGGCTCAAAATCTTCCAAACACCCAAACCTCTACATTACAATACCCCATAGTGGATTCCGCAGAAAATGCTCCTATGAAAGAAATCCCCCTTCAACACATTCCTACATTTCACGGACTTATATCATAGGACCTCGATGCATTCTTATTTTAATTTGATGTGCTATGTAGGGGATATGATTACACCACTGACCCCCAGAAACTAAAATTGTTCCCCTCCACTTTGAAAGGGGCAGATTTAAGATGGTTTATGGGATTAGGTGGTGGAGTTATAAATAACTGGGAACAAATGAAAGAATCTTTTCTAAATAAATATCAAGATTACTATAGGTCTAGAGAACTAAAAGATGAAATATTTCAGATGATAGCTAGACCAAATGAAACATTAGAGGAATATGTGGAACGTTTCCAGTATAATCTACAAAGATCCCCTTATGCATCGTTGTCGTTGCCTGATAATGTGTTGAAAACAACATTAATAAGGGGCATGAAAGAACAGTGGATTGAAACATTAAATATTATGGGGAAAGGGGATATTTATCAGGAAAGTTTTGCTGACATAATTGATCTATGTATTAGGAGTTCGAGAGGTAGTACACGAATCAAACCAACAGAACATGATCGATTTACATGAGAAAATAAAAATTCATCAGAAGGAGTGACACGAGTGGAAATTGGAAATTTATTTGATAATTTTAAAATTGATATACTAGGAACACTGACTACACAATTGGACGTTTTGCAGGCTAAGCAGAAACAAATGGAGGCAGAACAGAATTTGGCAATCTTCTGCCCCAGGTGCAGGAAGAAGCATAGCCATAAGGAATTCCCACTAGATACAATTCAGACATGCGCCATTTGCACAAGGGATCACTCTACAAAAAGTTGTCCCTCATTACCTGGACTAAAAGCGGTATATAAGGAAGCAGAATAAGAACCAGAGGCAGTATATCTACTTAACCAGTGTCGCCAGTGGCAGCCGCGACAAACTGGTATGTTTTCAGACCCAGCTCCTTCTTTTCAGTATCCGCAATACAATACTCAACAATATAATACATGGAAAATTCAGTTTCAACCCCCATTTCTAAACTGGTCATCACAATCGTACCCTTCTGCAAACCCGTGGCTAAATCAGACAAGCCAATCTAGCTGGTTGAATCCTCCTTATCCCCCACCATACTGGCAAAACAACCCATACCCAACACAATGGACTCCCCCCACTTCACAAGGTTCAGTCTGGCAGAATAATTGGCAGAGACCAGCACAGCAGCCAGTAGGAAATATTCCTTTCCCTCAACCTACACTGCTAGCTTTACAGCAAAACCCCCAATCTAATCTCAGACCCCAACTCCTAGCCCAGCCCAATCCAAATCCAAATAACAGATCGGTCCAAGCACTCCAAATTTTAGAAACACCAGAAGAAGGACCCAATCTGAGGGAGTGCAATGATCTGCAGCTAAGATCTGGGTGTATTATTCAAACAGAGGGAAACAAAATAGTTCAGATTGAAGATCAGTTACCTAGAGAACATCTGTCACAAGAAGAGGATGAAAATAGAAAACAAACTTAGAATCAAGCAACTACATCCTCTCCCCCGTTCCTAGAACGTTTAGTCATACCTCGACATATACATCAACCTAATTTTGACATTCTGGGAGAATTACAAAATTTGTACATAAAAATCCCATTCCTTTAGGCCATTCAAGACATCCCGATATACGTTAAAACTATTAAGGAATTGTGCATAAAAAGACCGAAAAGGAATGCAATAGACAATTCAAGAGTTCAAGTAGTCGGTACTTTATCTGACCTATTACCAGGAAAGGAAACACCTATTAAGTATGAAGACCCAGGAAACCCAATAGTAACTGTTCAAATTTATGGCAAAACCTTAACCAATGCCTTAGTTTATCTTGGAGCTGCAATCAATATATTGACAACTGCCACTTGCCAAAAGTTAGGTATTACATCTGCAGAACCCACTTCAACTTTGCTGGAATTGGCTGATCGATCTGTGGTTAGGCTGGAAGGCATACTACATGATGTTATGGTCTCAGTTGATTCCTGGGAATACCCAACTGATTTTATGATAATAAACCCTAAAAACCGACTAGATGGACATCCATTGATCTTAGGAAGACCTTGGTTCGCTACCGTTGATGCCTATATCGGCTGTCGGCAAGGGAACATGATCATAACTAAGGGGCAGATATTAAGAATTTAGCACTATATCCCCCAGCGCAGCCAAGCATCACAATAGTTAAAACTAATAGGCACCCTGTATCATATCTTACTGACAACATTAGATCTCCATTAATTATACAAGAAGCACTAGAGTTCAAAGATCAAACAGAAGATGATGCCATCAAAAACTTTATTAGTCAAACTGAACTCTCATCTGGTACCCAGTGTCATATGATAAAAGCAACATTTGATAACGAAGTAGAGGAGGAACCTCTGAAAGATGTGCATGACCACACAATCCCTGTCACTTCAGTTGCACATAGTAAAACTGTGGAAATCGAACTTGGGAAGACCTTAAAAATTAACACCGACCTTACACTGGAACAAGAAACAAAACTCATCCATATTTTAACAAAATATAAAGATGCATTTGCATGGGATTACCCTGATATGAAAGGAATTGATCCCCAATTGTGTACACACCACATCTACATAGAAAATGATGCAAAACATGTTAGACAGCCTCAGAGAAGACTAAATCCTCATCTAAAAGAAATAGTAAAAGCTGAGCTCCAAAAACTTTTAGATGTTAACTTCATCTACCCTATCTATGATAGTAAATGGGTCTCCCCACTTGTGGTGGTACCGAAAAAGAATGGGAAGTAGAGAATCAGCGTGGACTACAGAGAACTAAATAAGGCAATGCAGAAAGATCACTTTCCTCTCCCATTCATCGATCAAGTATTGGACACTTTGGCAGGCAAGAAATTCTTTTCTTTTCTTGACGGCTTTAGTGGGTATAACCAAGTACAGATTGCCCCTGAAGATCAGGACAAAACTACTTTTACTTGTCCTTGGGGAACATTTGCCTACCGAGTTTTACCTTTTGGTTTATGTAATGCCCCTGCCACATTCCAAAGGGCTATCCTTAGCATATTTGTAGATCTAATAAATGAAGGACTGGAAGTATATATGGATGATTTTACTCCATACGGAGAGGAGTTTGATCCAGCGTTGGAAACACTAGAAAAAGTCCTACAACACTGTATAGCTACTAGGCTTTGTCTAAGCCATGAAAAATGCTACATGATGATGACAGAAGGACTTATTCTAGGACACTATATTTCAGCAGTTGGCATTCAGGTAGACCCAGCCAAAATCCAAATACTTTTGCTTATTCCTACTCCTACTACTCAAACAGAGGTACGTAGCTTTCTTGGATTCTCTGGTTATTACAGAAGATTTATAGAACTTTATTCACGTATTGTTGCATCATTGTATGCACTAACTGATAATATTGATTTCCTTTGGACAGAGAAATGTGAATGTGCTTTCAATGACCTGAAAAAGCTCGTATCTACAGCCCCAGTCCTTCAGGGACCAAATTGGGATTTGCCATTCCAAATATCATCTGATGCCTCAGATACAACCATTGGAGCGGTCCTTGGCCAGGAGGAGGATAGGAAACCATATGCAATTTATTACATTAGCAAAAATCTATCCCCTGCTGAATTAAATTATACTATCACTGAAAAGGAATTTCTAGCTGTTATACATGCTATCAATAAATTCAGACATTACATCATTGGATATCCTGTTATCTTGTACAGAGATCATTCTGCTATAAAATATTTAACAAATAAGCCTGTCACAAATGGAAGAATAACCAGATGGCTGATTTTATTGCAGGAGTTTGACATTACAATCAAGGATCGAGCCGGTAAAGAAAACCTGGTAGCTGATTTCCTCTCAATAATGTCAAAGCCAGTCGATGCAACAACAGTTGAAGATCAGTTTTCGGATGAGCATCTCTTTGTTGTTGCTGTTCAAACACCCTGGTATGTTGATGTCGCCAATTATCTAGCAGTAGGTAAGTTACCAAAGCATCTAACCCCTAATGAGCAGAAACAGATTGTCCAGCGAAGTACCAGATTTTCCTGGATTGGGGGCTATTTGTTTCACACAGGGGCAGACATGCAAATCAGGAGATGTGTTCGACAAGATGAAATTTTTGATATATTGAAAGCATGCCATGACCAACCATGTGGTGGACATTTTGTTGATCGCAGGACTGCAGATAAAGTATTACATACAGGGTATTATTGGCCCACAATTTTTAAAGATGCAAAGAAAATTTTCAAGCATGTGATAGTTGCCAGAGGGCGGGACGCCCTAGTCACTCAGATGAGATGCCTTTGAAACCACTATTAGTCATCGAACCATTTGAGCGATGTACCCTTGATTTCGTGGGGCCAATCAACCCACCATCAAACCAGAAAACATACATTCTAGTGGCAACAGAATATGTCACCAAGTGGGTTGAAGTAGAAGCCTTGCCCAGAGCTACAGAAGAATCTGTTATACAGTTCCTGCTCCATCTATTTGTGTGCTATGGCCTCCCTAGAGAGATAATCACGGATGGAGGGCCACAGTTTGCTGGAAAAAGAATAGTGGCAACACTCAACAATTATCATGTTCAACATAAAATGACCACCCCATATCACCCACAGGCAAATGGGCAAGTAGAAAGCAGCAACAAGATAATACAAACGATTCTAACTAAAACAGTTGCATCACATAGACGTGATTGGGCTGCTAGACTACCAGAAGCATTGTGGGCTTATAGAAAAACATGGAGAAGCACCATTGGCCACTCACCTTACCAGCTAATGTTCGGAAAGCAACCTATCTTTCCTATAGAATTTGAAATCCAGACATTACGAACAACACAAGAAGTTGGGTTAGACTTAACCGAGGAACAAACTAATCGATTGCAACAGATTAATGAGATGGATGAAATGAGGCTCTTTGCACTTCAACACACTGCCCTGATACAGCAGCAGAGAGCTAAATGGCATGATGCTCTCATAAAAAATAGAGTCTTCCATGAAGGAGACTGGGCTCTTTTATATGACTCTAGATTTCAGGACTTCCCCGGGAAACTCCAGACTCGTTGGTTGGGACCATATGAAATTCAAAAAGTACATGACAATGGTACCCTCACACTGAGTAGTGTTGATGGTTCTGGGTATACCTCTAAGGCAAACGGCCATCGAGTCCGTCTCTATCGCAAACCACTTACTCGGGAGTCCTTCTGCCAACAACTACGCCAAGATTCAGATATGGAGATCTTATGGGAGGAAGACAAGTCTCCTTCACCTGTAACTCACTAAGAAGTTTACCTTTCTTTACAATTTGTATATAACTGCCTGAATTATTTTTGTACATATTTTTTTTACAACATGTTTTGATTTTTTCTGTTCCTTTTCCAAAAGGAACAACACTTTTGATTTTTGCTGTTCCTTTTCCAAAAGGAACAACACTTGTGATTTTTGTTGTTCCTTTTCCAAAAGGAACAA
>APFE030489398.1:21777-50636 GCA_000404065.3 Pinus taeda
TGTTGGGATAAAACTGCCTCAAACAAGCATTGGACCGAGGTAGGGTCTATTACACTTCTTAGTATTCATTAATGAATTGAAACATGTTTAGAGAAAAATAGGTTTTCTTGTGCTCTTTGTTGCTAGATATCATTAGATACTGGGGAGATCAATCTTGTCCGCGAGAATGATTTATCCGGCCAACATAAGCGGAACCAATAGAGAATGGGTTGCAGTAGTCTTTTCAAGTTTTTCATAATCCAATAGCTGATATGTTGGATGATGTCTGCAGTCAAAGTCCTTCTTCATTAGCTAACTCTGAGCTTGAAAAAAATGTTGAAAGTTTGATCCAACAACCGGTTTCTTTGTCATTATCAGTAGGAGTCCTATCACAAAGCTCAGATGAAAGTTTGAATTCATTGTATGAGGAGAAGCAAAGTAATCCATTGGATGAGCTAAGTCCTAGTGCACATGAATTTCAAGATCCTTATGCAGTGTTTTTGGAGTCAGATAGAGAATCCATATTATTCAACAGATATGTTTACAATTTTTCATGGAAGTTTCCTTTCAGTAGTTCTCTCTTGTTGTTCATAAGAAAGTGCCTGCGGAGAATTCAAATAGAAACCAGAATGCTTACTTGGTTGCATTGGTTGTTTCATTTCACTTGATCAGGGGATGAATGGAACAATTAGAGTAGTTTTTATTAAATAAGCTCCATTTTGAGCATATTTTCCAATTTGTCAGTTGTGTTTTAGTCTTGAGTCATTTTTTGTTTCAGTCAGTTTCAAGATAGTTTTAGCTGAGTGTCTAGTTTCATCTTTTGATAGTCTTGTTTTAGTTTTGAATTAGTTAGTTCAACTTTGAGTCTTGAGTCAAAGTTTCATAGTATCGGTTTTTGGGTGTTTTGAAGTTATTGATTACGTTGCCCAATGGATAAGGCACTGGTCTTCTCTCCCAAAGATCTATGGTTCTTGGCACCTCCATGGAGCTACCATCCCCATTGGAGCCAATGTTAGTTTCAGTCTTTGCAGCCTTCCTCCAGTGATCAAATATGCTCTTACAAAGTGTTCTTAGGGTGTCAAAGTCAAATTTTGTCATTTCAGTGAGGTTTCAAGTAAAATTTGATCACCAGGTCTTAGGTCTAGGATATGTTTTCCAAATTTTCCCAAGTGTCAATCCATGTCACCATTCGGCTGAGTGTACCATCATTCAGAAAATTTTCATCATCATTTCAAGTTCCAATGGGTCATTTTACACCTTGTTCATGCTTTAGTTGTACCTAGGTAAGCCTCATTTCACTCTTCTAGGATTTTGAAGGTAATTTTTCTTGAATGGTCAAATCATCAACAAAACTTGTATCCTAATGCTCATACAACTTCCCTATCCTTAATATACCTTCTTAAATGCTTCCCATCACTCATATCCCTCAAATTCATCATTTTCCCACAAACCCTAGTTTATTGCTACAATTTGACAATTTTCTAGGCTAAGCCTGTGTTTTGACCTTTCAAACCCCTTCCCCTCACTCAGTCTTTGAAATTTAACTTTCCCCTGATTCCTAACATCCCTCCCTACTTGCTAAAATTTTCTCAAGAATTTAGAAGCCCTGTATCCCCTTCATTTCCCTTCATTTCCACAAATCCCCTATTCCACACATCGGGATAGGTTTTACTCAAATGATGTTTCTGAGCAAGAAAAAATGAAGTTGGAAAATGTGAGAGAGATTTTTGTCCATAATAGGCTAAGGAAGAAAAAAATCCTTCACTTTTTACAAAAGTATCATGGTTTTAGAGTAATGTCAAAAATAAAGTTCCCTTAGGAGGGTTGCTACACCTCTGGAGTGGCCTCGGGAAAATCAAGATTTCTCATGGCTTGGTTAGCCAAATGAATTTTTTGATGAGTGAAATGATAACTAGACACAACGTGCTTTCCAATGAGCTATCATGAGCTCAATTTGGAGTTGAAAGAGACCTTCACAAGTTGACTACCACAACACTCTGCATTTAGGCAGCCTCATTCTGCACATTTTTCCCAGTCTTGGGAGATTTGACTTTTGACAGGGAAAATGAACTCCAAATTGAAAAATTAAAGATGTTATGGAAAGTAGACTTGATACGATTTCCAACAAGCTATCAAACATCCAATTTGGACACCAGGGAGGCCTTCAAAATTCATTTTCAAAACGGTGTTTCACATCAGAGAGGTGATGCGCATGCGCATGAGAGGAGCGTTGCGCATTAGACAGTTTTTGCCAGTGTAAATTTACAAGGGCATTGCGCATCAGGAGGGCACTACTCGTTGGGCCCAATGTGCTGCACATTAGTCGAGAAGTTTTCCAAACATTCCAAATCACTCAGTAACCCTAAAAAACGTTGCATTCCTCTTCTACAAGTAAGTCCTTATTGCGTTTGAGCTGAACTTGATCTTCTACATGTGTTCTTCATGATTTTTGCATTTTGAAAATCAAACCCTAGCTTGTTTTCATCATTTTCCATTTCATTGTACAAATTTCACTCCATGTCCCAAAAGCAACATCATTTTCCCCTTTTCTATCTTACATTTCCCTAAATCAATCCATTAATCCCATTTTCCATATCCCACTCCCCTAAAACAACTAATTCCCTTCATCAAACCCTAAATCCCTCACTAAACCCTAGTTTCCCAAAAATTATTCCTTCATTCCCCAAACTCCATTTTCCATTAGTAAAATCTCTTCATACTCATCACTCTTGTCTTCCCTCATTACCATTTTTCACCATATCGTCATCACATTCCTTTCCTTAGACAAGCACCAAGCACCATGACAAGGGGCAGTGAAACAAGTTATGAAGAAGAAACACTTAGTGACAGTTCCACAGAGAGACTTAAGGAGAAAAAAGGAGAATGATAAGCTAAAGATCTTAGCTAAGGCTTCACTAGCCCAGCAAAGAAATCAATGAGGGACCCATGTGCCAAATTTGAAGAAATTTTGGAAAAAATTTTTCACTTCACAATTTTTAAAGGCGAAACACAGGGATTTTCAGTTGATGCGGAGCACCACCAGTGTTGCACATTTAGTTGGCTCAGTATTTTGTTAAATGGCTTACAGTTTTGAATTCCTCATGAAAAAACAATGAAACCCAAAAGGTCTCATAAAATCTGGAGGAGATTTGGGCCACCTAAAGGGAAAAAAACACTCAAAACGTGCCCTCTCTACCAATTTTTGGACACATAGGAACCAATCTTGGGAGAATTCACTTTTGAGGGGGGGAAATTACCTCCAAATCAGAAAATTCAAAGTTTTCCACAAACTAGACAGGCTGGGATTTCCAACAAGCTATCTTGGGCCTGCTTTGGTGAAGTGGAAGGCCTTCAAAATCAGCCTTGAAGTGGTGTTGTGCATCAGGCTTAGGGCTCTGTGCATCAAGCAAAATTTTGCCAATCTTGCTTAAGAACTCATAATTTTGCCTAGTTTGCTACCAGTTTGACTTTTTCTTCTCTCTTTGGTAAATTGATTATGTAATACCATTTAAATTGATGTAATATGATATAAATATGATGAAAAATGACTTAAGGAGGTAGATACATTAGTTAGAGTTGGTTTGAGGTTGAATGAATCAATTTCCATAGCTTTAGAGGCAAGTTGTTACACTGCCTACTTTCTAGTTCCTAGTTTAGATGTTGTTGAAACAGCTCTTTGACTCATGGATTCAACCCCTAATGGCTAGCATAGGTGTTTTGAAGCCTATATTATGTACTTTCTTAGTCAATTGTAAAGGTTGGACTCTTATCGATGCATTGAGGACTATTGTACATCACTTCTGCAGTTTGGCAAGGAAATGAACCAGGGTTTTGCAGCATTTTATGGGATTCTTGTGGTAATGTGAATTAGCATTGTTTTATCCTCAGTTATTCAGTTTATCTTATGTTTATATGTGCCATCATCTCTCTTATTCTTCATATCTAAATGAATCAAGATTAAAGGGTGGAATCCGTTGGTGTTTTAATGCTTTGCCTTGGGTTTTATTTAGTTTTATATGTTTTTTGTTGTTTGAAGAGGACTCATGACATTTTCATGCACTCTCTGACTCCTCATTAGTCTTTATACTCACCATCAAATTCATTTCAACGTGATAAAACACTTGCCTACCTCGCCCCATAGAAACCTCTGCAAATCTGAGTTGATTTCCCAGACCCAAAGTTGCCTTCCCCATCTGATCTAACAACCAACCATTAAAATCAAACAAATCCTCTGAGCAAACATACCTAGCCTAAAATTAGTATTCTTATCAGTCATCTCAAGCATTACTTGCCATATTTTCTTTGAGATTGACAAGGAGAGAGCCCTCTCCTGGCCTGGTAGGGCTAACTACCAGGTTAAGCACGGTTTCATGTTACCCTAGACCTGCCTTCCTTCAGCCTGAGGTAGATTTAGGGACTAACACCTTGCATAGCACGGAACATCCTATTCCATAGATTTGGTTTGTAGATATGGATAAATAGGGATCCTCAGTGACCCAAGAAGACTTGAAAGATATAGGTCTCATAGCTATCAAGAAAGGAAAAACAAAGTAGCCACCAACCCTTCATCTTCTACGAAAAAATATTAAACTAAGGTAATTGGAAAGGAGATTGTATCCATAGTAGTGAATATGGGAGGAAACACACTAATCCAAAGAAAAGGACACAACTAATAAAGTATGAGACTCAAGTTTAAAGGCAACATAGGCCTAGGACCAAGTCTATCTCCAAATAGAAGGAATCTTCCCACTATAGTAAATAGAGAGGAAAGCCCAAGCCTAAAGGAGAAAAAAAAATATCATGTAGAATGAATAAAGCTACAGGAATAGGGAAAAATTAAAATTGCACCATCAAGAAGGAAAAAAGAGAGAAAAAAACAAACAAAGGAGTCTAAAGGTTCTTGGCCCATACACTACAGGAAGAATGTCATGCTAGAAATAGAAAAGGCCAAGACAGACCCACAAATGGAAGAGGATTGTAATAGAAAAGGGAGTAGAGAAGTACAAAATTTGGAAATAAAATAGACCAACGTACAGAGCATATGATAATCCTTAAGATTTAAGTCATAAACAATAGGGAACACTTGGAAAAAGAAGACATGAAACTCAAATAGCAATTAGAGCAACCAAGAGGAGTGATAGTAGCTATGGACAAATCAGATTTCAGATATGGAGACTTCTTTGGGAGTCATGGAAAACTTGTCCTTGGACCTAAATAGTTGCATACAAACAACAAGGACATATTCTCTTTTTCTAAAAGAGAAATGGTGTAGGTATTATATTTCTCATTTTGACTAGTAAGGATAATTTCATGTCCAAAATCCCAAATATTTCATCAAATATTGTTGGGGTTATAGTATGGATGATAGAGGAAGTTTGTATGAATTATACCTCCACAGGCTTCTATTTTCATACTCACCCTCTTGGGATCCTAACCCCAATGTGGGGTATCTCCAACTCTTGGCCTTGGCCTCTTGGCTAAGGCATGAGGAAATGAGAGAAAACAAGAGAAGATGAAGTCGGGGAAAGAGTTGATTTCTCCCCAGTGGATTAGGGTAGAGGACCCTAACCTTAAAACCATAATTATAACTAATAATATCTTAACATGAGATGAAAAGGTGGCACAAATTTGGAAGCAAAGGAAATAGAAAGTCATTTTACACTTTGAGGATATGTTGTGACTATTAGGAGATGAAGCTACATAGGGTTTCCAATTAAGATGGCAAGCTTTTCCTTCTAGCCTGTAGATTAGAGAGCTCCATTCACCTATCAAATTACATAGTACCATCTCTAGAACACCTCTCTGCAAGAGGTTAATGCAAAACTTGGGAGTTCATAATATTGGCTTGAGACTTAACCCCCACTATTACTCATGTGGTCAAATTAAATTAACCAAGACCAAGAATCCAAGGACTATAAAATAATAGAGGATTCTAATGGATTTTATCAGCAAGGAGAACCATATATATTGGATGAAATGCTAGATAGATTTCCAAGGAATGACAAGATAGGGATTAGGAAGATTGGAGGAGAGGGTAGTTGCTCAAGAGTGTGCAACATTCCAAGATAGGGGCATGATGGTCCCACACATTAGATATTCTATAAGGCCCATGTATCATGATATTTTACCCATATCACATGTTTTTTACCTTAAATTAGCAAATTCCTTAAACCTCTATGAGTTTCACTACAAAATACATTATAAATGCATTCTGGACAGTGATGAGGCAGACTTTTTATTTTTCTCAAGTCCAGCCAATTAATGAATTCCAATCATATATCTGGGTCTCTTTATTTTCTTGGGAATCTAAATATAGATATGAAATCCATTAATTTCATGGTATCCCCCATATTGAACTATGAATGCACATATGTTTTGTTGAAAAGGCTAGATATTACGTTTTGTTGCAAATAGAGATATGTACTAGTGTAACAAAGACAAAGAACATTGTGTATAGATGAGAAACTATATTATTGTTTTCTTGCATTGTAATGGGAAGATGTAGATGGTTAATCAATTGTTTTGTATGAAATAAAACCATCGAGTCCCACTTAATTTTTCCTTTGAAAGTGTTGTGGAATGTTGTGTGAAATTGGGATTTCAAGCAGCTGAGAAATTAAGCATATCACAAACATAGTAGAGTTGCTTTCCATATGTTCGCATTCAACTGGCTGAAAATTTCTATTGTTTATCAAGTGATTAATTTCGGCCCTCTAATAATTTAGCACTAGGTCTTCTTCGTTGATGTAAAATTTATTTGACTTGATTGCGGTCTTTCCTTCTATCAAGGCTCCATAAACAAAGGTATAATCAACATATATGAAAATCGGTCTAACTAAGATTTAGGGCTTCTTTCATGAGGGTGATTTTTCACCCATAGATTTGACACCACTTGTCACATGTCGAGATTGAAGAAGAAAATATCTTAGGCTAGCAGTAACAACAACCCCATAATATTCCTCAAAATGTTCCAGATCAAAAGGGAAGTTGTGAGGTTGTAGGGATGATAATGCAGAGAAAAATAATGAAACTGGTAGTTTTCATGAGAAGGCACTTATTGTTCTAGATGAAGGATGGATATTGGAAGAAACCCATATGAATTTTTCAAATTCCCTATAGAAGGAAGGACTTGTTATCTAGACAAAGAAGCATTGATGGAGGGAATTCCTCATGATATTATTCAAGAGGATGCTACTACTATTGTAAAGGAATTTATGAGGCCAGAATTTGAGGAGGTTGATGTAGACATAGATGGAGGAGGCAAACCATAAAATTGGAAAGGGATGGTTGCTTGTTAATGCAGAATTGATCTTCATAGAGAATCCAAGAACAACAACATGGACATCACTGGGGAGAGTGATGTAATTCTAGAAGAAACTTGTCACTGCTACCTTGATATCAATTTGGATGTATTTAAAAAAAAAAAACAAAGGCAGATCATATATAATTTATTTTGAAAAACTAACAGTTTTAGATAATGACAAAAGCTAAAGCACACAAGAAAAGGAGAAAGAGTTTTCATAATCCTACGTTGTGAAGCATGGTAATTTGAATTTTCCTGGTCAGTCCTCTAAGTGTATATTTTGTGAGTAGACTCATCCCATAGAAGAACCAAATACTACAAGGTTTAACTTGTTCATTAATTGTAAAACTGAAACATGTCTCAAGATGGACTCTAGGGGCAGACCATTGAGGATATAATTTGATAACAGTTATTGCAATGATTGTAAAATCAACTTTGAGATACAAAATGATGATGCATTTTCCAATCTATATCTATGCTCATAATTTGAGAAATCTCCTAAGGCAGGTAAGATATGTTACTAATTTTAAAACAATTATTTCAAATCACAGTGAATTTGACGATCCTCCCCAGTATCAGGGTTATAATCAGAATTGAAAGAAAGAATCAATTTTTCATGGAAGTTAATGACATAATGAAAGGAGACAAAAACAAAGGAATCTCAGTGGCCTAACTAAGAAGACAATGTGAACAATGGAAAATTTTATGATCCCAACAAAATTTGCAGGCAGGAAGTTATGTGGTGTTTTGATTTTGACAGGATGTCACCCCTAAATCCTATAACCATTAGCACTATTTATATGATTAAAAGAAATTGAAATGAAGCCCATGAGCTCCTCAAACCCTCTCAGTTAAAATATCATCCATTGATCTTGGATTTCTTAAATCTATCCCACAAATTTTAATCAAACAAGAACTGAAAGGATAAGACGACGAGTTTTCTAAAGGCAATAAAATGGGAAGGATTTTTTGTCAGCATAATTTCATATATGTACCTTGCAAGGAAGGGATGGGGAAGCCTCTAAAACAAGAGAACTTGGAAGACAGTCTGTGGTAGAGGTCAGAAGTGACATTGGAAACAATTATACTCCTTGATGAAAGAAAAGGAATTCTACTCTAAAAAGGAGACCAACTTTGTTTTGATTCTAATATGCCTCTATAGAGCATGGAAAACTTGGTAATAAGGATAGAAACCTAGGAAGGGAGAGACCAACAGGCAAGCATATGAATTTTAGCATCTCTCTATTCTAGGTAATGAACAAGCACAGAGGAAGAGGACACTGCAAAGTGGAGATAATGAGGTGGTTACATTGGCTTAATAATTTTGCTTGGCACTAATTTTGATGATATTCTAGGTTTCTCAAGTGCTTCCAAGAAGTCCACCCATGCCCAACTGAGTCAGTTATTACCCACCATTTTTATTGGGTGCTAAGAACTTTCTATGATGATGCATAAACATGAATGGTTACTTTCTAATCTCATGGGATTGACAATATTTGTTAAATTTATGAGGTAGCTTCGGGAAGAATTTCCAAAGTGAAAGTTCAAATTGATTGGAAATTTTTTTACTTTGAAAATAATTAAGAAGGTGTCTATTTGGATTATTAATGCCTTCGACCTAAGACATTCAAAGTCAGCTTCAATATGTAATTGGAGGGAAATATTTTATTTTTAAAATTCAAATTTAAAGGTTGGCTCACCTAAGAGATGTGTGTTAAAATTGGCAACTAGGGACAAACTCCATGTGGGTCATATTATTTATGGCAGCTGATATTTTTCTTAGACTCCTCTCATCGAGAGGTATAGGATTGATCTAAAGATCATCCGATTCTGATAAATATTCATGGAGTTATGAAATTATTTGTGTTATAAGACAATTCGTCAAGGTCGACAAGCAACCAAATAACCCCCACATGTGCTCAACGTTTTGGTATAAAAGGAAATGACTTGAGAGTCATTTCACAGACACTCCACTCTTGATTTCACTCCACTTGTTCTTTGATTTAGTGGAAGAGAAAGATAAGAGAAGGAAGCCTGCATGTTTCCCTATATGCTGGTCTCTACAAGCCCTAAACGCAGTCAAGAAGGAAGCCTACACGTTGCCCTATACGCTGGTCTCTACAAGCCCTATATCTAGTCAATAAGGAAGCCTACACACTGACCTATACACTGGCCTCTACAAGCCCTATCCATAGCCAAGGAGGGTTACTATGATGCCCTAACCACAGGTCCATGATGCCCTAGCCACGTGCCACTTCAAGTGACTGAATTGATGGATGGAGGACCAAGGATCTAAGGCCAAGAGGGTAGGATGCTAGGCTGAGTAGATGGAAGCTAAATGCCAGAATTTGAGTCATTGTTTGGGCATGTTGAGGAGGCTAAGCACTAAAACAAGCTAGGCCACAGGCCATAGCAAGTTGTTGGAGTTATTCCACGGCTATGTTGAAAGGATAACATGGAATGGGAGGATCCTCTTCAAGGTTGGCCGTTAGAGGGCTAGTCTTTCTGTGTGTTGGGTGTGGTCACAACAACAATAATGGGATATTAGCAGAATGGGACAACACCACAATGGGACAACAACAACAATGGGACAACAACACGATGGGACAACAACAATGTGCACTAAAAAATAGGGTTGGAGAAGCATGCCAAAGTGTGAAGACTATTGATGATAAAGGTTACCCAGAATACATGCAATAGTATGACAACAGTATGGCAAACATGAAATAGTAATGTCACTAATAGTGGGACGGTAGTGCTAGTAGTCTGATAGCATGATAATTGGGACAACAAGGCTATGATGTTTGTTGGATTGTTGTAGGTTACAATGGGACAACATAAATGGTGCAGCAAGCACATGATGGCACAATGGGACAACAACAACAATAAGGTGTAGCAAATTCAATCATGGTGGAGCATGATAGATGGGACAGAAAGGAAATGGTGCTTGTTGGGGCATGTTCCTTGGGACAAAAAGCTATGACATGGTACAACAATGCTACAATGGGACATCAACAAGCACGGTGCTGTAAACACAATGTAGCAACATGATAAGAAATGTACAACAAGCACATGGTGACAAGCATGGTGCAACTACGACATGGGATAGCAGTATGGTAACATGGTGCAGCAATGGCACATGATGTAGTACAGTGATGGGTACAGTCATGATTGGTGAAGCATGATGAGATGCAGCATAGTGATGATGGGTGCGGCATGGTGCAACACAGTGAGGTGCATCATGATGATGAGGAGCACCACAATGATGGGTGCAGCAAGACAATGGAGTCACCTTGGACAATTATTTGAAGCCACATGTCTTCAACTGAGTTCAGCTACCTCATGTATCATCTTCTTAGAGATGATCTATGCTCTTATTTAGATAAGTCAAAGTGTTCACTTCTGTTGTATATGTACTATCTCTCTCTCTCTTTGCTGAACTATTGAAGAAAATATAAGAAGAATTGGTCAAGGGTTCCCCTACATTGGGGTTTGTCCATGGCTAGCACCACATCTTGTGTTCTCTTGTCTTGGCTTTTCTTCTACGATCTATGTTTATGTTCTATCTGCAATTTACTTTAATGTTGATGTGATTGCTAATATGGAAAAGATATTGAGCTAACTATGAAAATTGAAATAAATTACTCTAAGCATAAAACATACCTAAAATTAACAATGCAACCTTTCAACAATGTCAAAGTAATGTATATACCTAATTGAGGTGCTCCTTAAAAAAGTGTGAAGTTGGTTCTATAATTTCAGACGGTTACCTCATCAATTTTAGATGGTGTTCTCTATGGTTTCCTCAGGATGCCTCTTATTTCTTTGTGGTTCGATGACACTATGTCTCTGCAATCTCTATTGCTCCAGAAATCACACATATGGCACTTAATATTGCTTCTCATAAAATATTTATGATATGGAGACTCTCTCCTATGTAGGTCATAGCTTCAAGGTGTTCTTATCAAGAAGGCGAAAAGCCTAATCTTCTTGATCAGGGGGTTGAGATACTTTAGAAAGATAACTACATTACTTGAGGTAACTTCTATAAAAGCCTAGATGAGGGTGATGAGAAGCCTGATTTGGGTATAGACAAGCCTTGGGGGCCAATGAAGGGCATCATGTTCGTTCTTCAATTACTATCTATGTGATATTGAGTTATGTGATTGCTAATAGAAATGAAATGTAAAGATAAATGGGTGATTATAGATCACTGAAGTAACTGTCCCAAGCATAGAACATGTTAATTAAAATTAACATTGTATCAGAGCTAAGGTGAGGACAAGCCCAAGCAAGGGAGAAAGAAATTACAAAGAATTTCATTAACAATTATTTATGACCTCCATCCTTTCCAAATATCAGTCATCTTGAAGCATTGAACCAAGAAGGCTCACTTGCAAACTCCCATTGCAAAATTCTAGGTTACGAATCCCAACAAGGAAATGAGATCAAGGCTTCATCAAGCAAGCAACTCTAGGATAGAGATCCCTATCAAATTTTGGGTTAAATGAACTGTATCTAAGGCTTTATGTGCATTATTATAGCTAGGAATTTTTGGCTCTTTACTTCATTTGATCAACATCCTTGAATTGAATTTGTTTTAGGAGATGGTATCTTGCCCATAATTCCTTCCTTGTTGCAGGTTTATGTGAAGACACATATGAAGCTATGTATGTGGCATGAGTTCCTAGCATTCGTAACAATGAATATAATCCTTAAGCTCATCTCTATAACGTTACCCAACCTTGTATTAGGGCATTGTCTATCTCACAGAGAAGTATGAAAGGCTACAAAAGGTGAAGTCAGTAAAATGTGGCAAAGGTCAATTATGAGGGTTTGAGAAGGATCAATGTTCAGAGTTTTTGTTTGGAGATCCATAGAGCAGGTAGGTCTTGACTAACTTCTTTTGAGTCTTGGGTTTCTGATATCTTTGAGGTTCGACCCTTATCTTATTATCTTCGATACAAGTGAAATTTTTTGGTTCTTCCTTCAAAATAGAGAAATCTGATAGGCTATTGTTCTAGCCTCAAATTTTTGCAGTATATCCAAGTCTTGCATTAAGGCTACTATGAAGGCATATCATTATAGACAGTGTCTACAACCTGCAGTTGTCATTGAAAAGTACTTCAAAGGTGATTCATTGTAGCTGACTGCATATCTTGAAGATTGATCTAAATTGGAGGCAATTTTCACTATAACATGGTTCAAACATTTGTATGACAATTTTGGTATGTCCTTAATACACAATATGCTTGTTAGACTCCTTTTGTATGATATGCAATGTAAGATTGGTATAGCAGTAGACAACCTCATTTTGGCACAACAACATTCAACTATGTAGATAGCTATATTAGCATGACACTGTTTATGTATTGCAAAATATGTATTGGCATCAATGTTTTAAAACTCCGACTTCGACTCCGACTCTGACTCTGACTCTGACTCGGTATCGACTTGGCTGGCTCGATTTCAACGACTTGGTCGTTGTGAAAAATATATTAAATATTTATTTTTTATAAAAACAAATAATTTTAAAGATTTTCAATCATGTTTCCAAACGCACAGCATTAGAATATAGATAGAAGACAACATATGATCAAAGTAGGCTCATGAATATATCCATTATATCAAAATCGCACCCAGTGCACTGTCCAATACATGCACGATGTTGATATAGAGATCAAAACAAAAACACATAACCAAGGAGGCTATAAATGGCCTCTACAAAAAAACTTTGTGACCAGTACTACTGGCAACTACTATAGTTGCCAACATCATCTGGCTCAGTGTTACTTGGGAGTGGGAGCGAAAGTGGGGAGCGAGACCAAAAACAGGAGTGGGGGCGGCATTTTTAGAAGCTTCTGGTTTGGGAGTGAATCCAGAGGAGTTAGACAACCAATGTCACTAACATCAAGGTACATAGAGGGATTGGTTCTCTTGATTAAATATGAGTTCCATACCCTAATACATGACAACATTCAATGGAAACATTGCAATCCTCCAATCCTGAAATCCTGAAAAAATGATAAGTCTGCTGGATTTTGAATGAAATCTAAAATTCTACTTTCTCCATATGAAATCCAATGAGGCCAGAACCACTCTCAAACATCCTGAATCATTTCATGGTAATGTTAAAAATTAAAGTAAAAGGATGAAAATGAAGATTAAATTTAAGTAAATTTAAGAATTTAACATTACCATGAAATTTGAATAGAATATCAATACTAGGAGAGGGGAATGGACCCCAAATAACACTTAACCAATTTAGAAAACACCTTGGAGTCCCCAACAATCAGCTAAATGTTAAAAAGTTAAAAAAAATTAGAAAAATCCCTTTTTTTTTGGGTGACTAGCGGGATTTAATGACTCGGCCGAGTCAGCCTCCTGAACGTTTCCTCCACCGAGTCCTATTTCTGGGCAATGAAACAGATCAACTCGGCCATTTTCGTTTCGAATCGGCCAAATTTTAGAACTATGATTGGCATAGTGTTAATGAATTTCAAAATAGTAATAGGAATGGAACTGTATATGATTTTTGTACCTACTATGGTATTTTTGACATGATCATATGGCTTCATGAATATATATATATTTCAACGTCAATGACATCCACACTATCCTATAGCATTTTTGAGATACACGCTGAAATGTCATGGCTGTAAGGCATTTTATGCATGACAAGAACCATGATAATAGTGTTGACAACGTTGATGGTAGGTGTGATATAAAGATATCAACACTCTTGTATTTGTTTCAGTTCACAAATGTAATTGTAAACTAACTTATGTCTACTCAAGAAGGTTTGTTGGTGTATCTCATTGTACATTGTATTTGAGATAAACAATGGTGGGTTTGGTCGAATAAGAGGTGTAGCAGATACATGGGCAATCACCAAGATTGATATGGAATTCAACACTTCAGCTGACATGATGAAGAATATATCCATAGAATTCACACCTAAAGAGTGCTCACTGCACTTTGTTCTCTCCAATGGGATTTCAGTTAAGTCAGTCATAGCACGAGTTCAGGTTGCTCCTCTGAAAGGGATTGAGACATGACCCAGATCCCTAACTACCTTCCGTATCCAAGTATTTCAGTGGATTTTGTCTATAATATAGTTGTAGCCATATGATTCTTCTATTCAATATATCTAGTGGTAATATACTTCCACAAGTTGAAACTAGTCACACTTTGTTCCTTTTCCTCTTTCTTATGATTAATGGAATTGATAACATAATTGAATCATAATCCTGATTTTTATAGGCATGTTATCTCCTAAAATTTTAGATCTGATCACAATATTGAAATGAAGAGGGATTACCAAAAACATCTCAGAGGCCATTCTAGTAGTGATAGAAATGAAAACCATGAAATTGTCTATCATACTTGTCACCCGTAAAAGAACTTCTTACAAGGAGGCAATAATATGAGATATTGTTCTAGTCTAAAAATCAGGATTAATGATTTTATGGAGGGAAAGGGAGGTCCTCGTTTGAGCCTTAATTTATCCCTAGCATTTACATTGGGACCCTCTTCTTTGATGGTGCTAAGAAGAAATTTGAAACTGGTGCTATAACTATCTTGCTCGCTTCTCAAGATGAATATCTTATATACGCTATTGAAAGGATTGACTAACACCAGGCCTTATGAAAACATCCTTGCCCTAGACTCTAAAGAAGTACCAGTCATCGGGCTTATCAAGCACCCAGTGGTACAACTTCATGCTCATCCTAAAAAAGAAGTGATAATGGATGTGGTAGTATCAAACGGGTTGCTTAAATTGATGTACTCTTCAAATTGACACCTATGATACTATTCTAGTATTTGGTGGGAAAAGTTTTTTTCTTTATAGAGAACATGAGATAGAAAAGAATATATAGAACTTGGATGATCCCAATAATAACCCAAGTGACTTGGAGGAATACTTGGAGAAAGTGACTTGGAGGAAGACTTGGAGAATTCTTTCATTTCGGACAAAGAAGAGATTCAACCTCTTCAAGATGCTTATTCATCGGATGTTAGGATATTCCAACAAATTCCTACATCGGATGATGATTTAGAGCCATTATGGACAATGCCTTTTGATGGAGCAGAATTGGGCTAAGGTTGGAATAGTGCTTGTTTCCTTCATTGGTGAGACTATGCCATATGCATATTGTGGTTTGAGAATACAAATAAGACTCCCAAGTATGGGTGCATTGCTATTGGGTATAAAGGTGGCTCAGGATTAAGGAATAAGTATTTAAAAGTGTTTTGGATATCCCAAGGCAATTATAAGTCAAGTAAGGGGGAAATGCTTGACATAGAATTGTAGGCTTCGGTAGTACCAAAATGCAGTATGGGAAATGCTAAAGCACTTTGATGGATTCTCCAAGTTGTACCCTGAGAAATGAATCATATGGTAGATTCAATGGCCATCTCTACTTTTGCTTTCTAGAAAAATGAAAATCTACTATGAATTGAATAGCATATTTAGGTAGTATATCACCCAACAATGCCTAATAATGTGTGGAACCGACCAGTATTTGATGATGATGATCAAATAGGAATATTCCTCATGCAATACTATTAGAATTTTTACAAAATCAAATGAATCCTCTTCAATGAGGGTTTTTATTGAAGCAAAATTTCAACAAGTAAAGGTTTTGAAGGGTTACAATATTTTTGTACAACAACAAGAATATCTTCATCAAGTATGGACTTTAACTAGCAATAGTCCCATCATTTTTAGATCTGCCCCATTGTTGCAAATCTATTGGAAGGACGTCTTGATCCAGTCTGGTAATAAGCATAATTGTAAGGGTGTTTTCCAATGACAGTACCAACCTCTTGAGGATAGAAGTTAGCTTTTTATTAACATTGTTTATTTTCCACAATCTTCTACTACAACACTAAATCTTTAAAGGAATCCGTAACTTAATTCAATCTATGATATCCATTGGTTGGGTCCTCTTTGGTCCATCTAGAACATGATAGGAGATGTTTGAAATAGTACTAATAAGGGTTGGTCATATTGACTTAATTAGATTTGCAGCAGATCATTCTAAGGAAAAGCTTAGAGCAAGTCTCCTGGAATCTCCATGCAGACAGAAGTACCTATAATATTAAGGTTATCAATACAACATATTAATATCTCCTTAAGATGAGGAGCAAAGGCTGAATGATCAACTAAGGTAAGACTTTAGAGGGAGATATAGAATCCCTGGAAGAATAGATGACTTTGGAACATGGTCCAACATATAGGAAAGGTACAGAATTGCAAACAAACTTGATGACTATGCTTTAAACCAGAGCATTTTCCCTGATATTTAGTGGGAGCCATAATCTAAGATACAGGTTATGATCCTCTCAAGTCGGAGTTGAATTTTAAATTCAACATGAAAGACAAGTCTGATGAAATGGCGATGTTGCACCTCTTTGTCACATCCTCCCATAGAATCCATTACGAATAATATTGACCATGTCAAATGAGGTTGACACATCCATATGAACTTCCATTCTTTCATAATTTGCTTGATCTCATTCACCGTTTCCATGACTGTAATCTACAATTGTTTGTAATTGATTTGCAAGGGAGTTTTGATTTTGTCAAAAACAGATTGCAAGCCCACAAATTCTGTTTTCATATCTCAATTTTGAAGTTAGAAGAAGCGCCATTGAAACTGCGATTGCCAGAAAAAGGATATTGAAGCTAGTTTTATATCAATTTTTCTTTGTCAATGATTGCAATTGATTTTATCATTCCACGATGATATTTTCAATAGTTAATTTTGTATCTTCCTACTTTGGTTTGATTTTTGATGAAATTAACAACACACAATAGAAGAGATAGTGGGTCAATTTTTATTTGCGAATATGGTTCCTTCAACATCGACTTAGCTAATGATCTCAACTGCTAGTTATTTTGGAAAACACTGCTTTGGATTCTAGGTTGATTTTGGGGACAATAGGCTCACATCTGAAATATTTGTAATGTGAAGGATATTGATTCTATTTATAACTAAAAGAGGCAAAGAGTCTATTTATAAAGGATGTTTGAATTTATTTGTAGGGGGATCGAGAAGTAGAAGGAAAGATCCTTGATGTTGTTATCAAGATCAATCTGTAACTAGGATATATATTAGTGGTATAGGCAGTGCATATGATGTTGGTTGTCAGATATACCAAAAAAAGATGTGACCAAGCATTTAGCATCTTTGATATTTATCATTTAGGTTCAAAAAGGGTTTATAGGTTAGGACAGTGTGTTGTTTATAGGTGATAGTATCCCGCCTTGTCTGTGAAATGTATTGACATTGTAGAATTGTAGTGCCAAGAAAGCATACGTACCTAGTGAATGATAATGTGAATTCGAGGCACTACCATGAAGATCTAGAAGCTCAAAGGTTTGAAAGGGATTAATATTGGATATATCCATTCCACAAGTCCCATGGATCTAGATGTCACCTACTACCTTTCTCATATTGGTAATGATATGCCTCTGACAAAGTTTCAGTCCCACTGTTACTTCCTCTTGTCTGATGTTTCCTCAACTCTTCTTCAACATCATAGCATATCTTCTTGCCAGGTTCTGAAAGAATTTCATATGCTTCTCCAATTATTTTGAAAAACCTCTCTGCATCTCTCCAGACCTCCTCCCCAACTTCATTCCAATAGCCATTGTCCCCACTCTCACTTCGTCCTAAAAACTACCTAGCCTTATCTAGATAGTGTCTGAGAGCAACTTTTCAGTGAGCCTTCTTGATCTCAGCCACAATATTGGAAGCCTCAATAGCCAATATCAAATAATGATCCAAAGGAATTTATCTTTTCATTTCTTCTTCCATTTGGCAAGTCATTCACGAGCTTGTCTAAGATATTTTGTGCTAGTGCTCATAATACAAAATCTCCCTAGTTAGATTTCTTTGCTCTGTTGTTGGTTCTCTAAGAGTGTTATAAGCTTCTACAGATCAATGGTTGCTTTTCCATAATCTTGAACATTTTCATGTAATGTGGCTCTTCAAGAAATCTGAGAGATAGCCTTGGGGTAGTTTGAAGAATGCACCAAGTGAACATATTATGAGAGTTTACAAAATGGAAATGGCAAAAACAAAAAGGGAACAAAATTAAAATTCCCAGATTTGGGAGAGCTGCAAATGTCTGCATGTTGATTTTTAATAGTGCATAGCAATTCTTTGGGACTATGACTTACATTCAAATTTTACCTTGTAATTCTTAATTACCTTGTAACTAAATTTCTTAGGTTGAATTTTTAACATTACTATGAGCATTTCTTTAAAATGTCTCCCTGTCGAATTTTGGTAGGTAATTTTGATACTTATAAATATCTTAATTTAAAAATAAAATATAAAGAATATATTAATGAATAAGGTTATTAAGAATATATTAATGAAAAAGGTTGTTACATCTTGTATATTTAAGTAACATTTTTTAAAATCAATATGTTTTCCTTTATTTATATCGTATTACTCATTTTTATGGAGAAAGAGAAGTTGAAGGTTGATTTTTCTAAGTTTCTTGAATTGTATTAACTTTCTCCTCTTTATTTTCCTAAAACATAGATGGGACACTTTCCTAGTATTAAAAAGGTGTGTGCTTCAATGGAAGAGATTGGATTGGTAATGGGATCACTTAAACACTCACACAGATTATCTCACCATATTCTCTTGCACTCTTTGCTCATTAAAATAAGTAGCTTTTATTTAAGTTGGTACGATGAAAAAAATCATGGTTTTAATTGGTATATTTTCATTATCCACCACTTAATCCAATGTATTCACAATCAAATTCGGTAGAACAATCAAGCCTTGGACAAAAATAATTGTAGTATTTGAAGCTAAATCTAATAACATGTTTGAGCCAAAGGAATCATTTCAATTATCCATGGAGCTATAACGAAATTATGCCAATTCATCTCATATTGGATCTTGAATGACTAATAAAACTCAATATTCTGGATATGTCATATTTACGTTGTTTGTGTATTTGGGAGATGACTCTATAATGGGATGAATGGAATGCAAACATGCAATATAACTTCAAAAACGAAATGGTAAGCCTGCTAAAGAAATTGGTTGCACTAGTTAAAGTGGCATTTAGACATTACTAAGAACTCAAAAATTTTAAGGGGTAGTAAAAGTGATATGGCATCTCTATCTTATGCATTTTTAGCCATGGATGGACAGCCGCTTATAGGCCATCAAACTTTTGGCCCTTGAGGGAGAATTTCACCATTATAAAACAAATATGGTTTTCTTAGGGAGCTCTATAATTTATTTAAATCCACACATAAGGTGTAGTAATAAAAATGCAATGGGATTAAACAAGCATTCATTAAAATTTCATAGAAACCAAGAATCTATGTTTAAATTAAACTTGACCACACATAACATGCTTAATCCATGTAAATTTATTACAATTAATAATAGTCAATCACATGTCATAGACACTTATTTTTAACTAAGGATGGTCCATGGAAGTAGTTACATATGAGCAATTTTCCTCCTGGTCATAGCTCTTGGTCATAGGCATGCACTGTAGATTCCATCCCCATGTTGGGTTATGAGGTCAATAGGAAAAATCAATGTAAGATATAGGCTCCCACTCACTCAACCCAACCCATCTCTCTCATGGAATGGATAATTCACTCATTACAAAGAATTGAAAATATGATCTAACCCACAACTATCAATGCCACTCTCTTCCACTTCATTACACAACATAAGGAAGATCTTCCCCTACTATGCTTGACATTGCCTTAGGGATTTTCTTCCCTTCCAATGCTCTTTAGTGTATGTAGAAAGAGTCCAATTTGTTGAGTTATTTCTAGGAGTAACTTGGAATATTAAAATGTTTCTCTCAAACAACCAATAAACAATTATAGCTAATGGATAAAGCTTCTTTAGTTTCCCAAACTCTATGCTTATCTACAATCTCTCCATCTCTTCACCAAGGAAAACCAATTCCCCTTTCATGGTTTTGATTTTGATCATATTCATTATTATGGTTAATTAGTAGTGGACGAGAATGTAGCAAGCACTACAACCATAAGCCTTTTTTTTATGTCTCAAATGCACCTTGGAATTACCTTGTTACACAACATTTTGTCACTGTCCTTCTACTCCTCGTTTCTTGATCATAGAGGACCTCTACAGTGAACCCTACATGCTTTTCCTACATGAAGAAACTCCCATTGTGTCCCTCTTCATGAGCAGATAAATTCCCTTTTGTACCATTTCTGCTGAAACTTCTATTTTTCCCAGTTTACAGGACCAGTGCTAATGACCTTTGTCTCCCTCGCATTGATGTGTAGAGATTAGCACTATCCCCAGTGCCAACCGGAGTGATTGAGCTATGTTCCAGTCACACCAGTCCTATTATGGAAAGTGTTTTAAATTAAGAGTTGAAGCTTCCAGCTCTAGAAGCTTCATAATGGATGTTTGGTAAATGGTTTGGCTGGATGGGGTCGAGGATGTTAGTTTGGGCTCCTTTCCCCTATAATGATGGAACTACCTCAAGGGATAAGACCTTCTCCCATGAGTAGTGGACCCATCTCCCATCCATTCATCTTATATAAACCTCCCTTCTTCCTAAGCACAAGCTAGTGATGATATTGGTGTGCTAGTGCTATTTTGGTTTGGAGTGAAGCCTAAAAGGGAATAGTCTTAAAACTATTGTTTATTGAGGCCATCATGGAATGCTAGAAGAAGTGTGTGGGAACATGGTCTTGTGAGAGGAGAACTGCAATGTCAAGACAATGGTTGTAATTGCTTCTTGATATCAATATATATCTATATCTATATCTATATATATATATATATATATATATATATATATATATTATATATATATGCAACTATCGATTGATTTCCTACATGTTTTGTCATCTTACATATTCATGGCTTAATGTTTCTTGACTTGTTAAGTAGGTTGAATTACAATTTGTCTATTATCACAGTTGTTGTTTTTTGTTTTTTACTTGTTTAAGGTGCTTGAATAAGTAAGTGAGAGGTAGATGGAGAGAGCAAGCAAGGACATCATCAAACAAGATAAGTGTACTAAGAGGTAGGACCTCTTAATTGGTTCTAACCTAAGGAAATCTTCCATAGAATGTATCTATTGCGGCTAGACCCATTATCAAGCTAGAGGAATTTGTTTGTGTCTGCACATATAATTTTACTTCACCATAAATTGGTGACTCCATTGGGGATTCCATCCTTTTATTTGTCTTGGATTTCATGATTTTGTGAGAACTTTCCTAGTTCAACTTTTTCCCTTTGGTTCTGTTTCTTTTCTCTTGCTTACTAGCCTGAGTTTAAAATTCATACTAGCATATCTTGTCTCTGTTTCAATTTTTTTCTTAGCTCCATCGATCAACATGCTTAATCTACTAATATTCATGTCGATCAGTGTGATATGCTGAGGAACAATCGTGTGGGCCAGCCTCTGGTGCCTGTTGTCTGTTAGGCAGTTGTGTCAATGCATGTAAGTAAAGATTAGGGGTTGACCCTAATATTGGCCAGTGTGTTTTGCTCTTATGATTTTGACCCTATAAGCCTTTTGGGCCATTTTCTTCCTAACTAGAAAGATGCTTTTCATATAGTTTTGTCTTCTTGTTGGCTTATCATCTTTCTGCTTGATTTCTTGAGTCATTGGGTGGTAAGTGACACTAGGGCATCTAGATTGCCATCCATTCAGCCATTTGTGAACTCACTAAGTCGGGTTGTAGGTGTAATTTATCCTTGCATATTTTTTTCGGTCCTTTTACAACTTTGACCTCTATTACACAAGTTTGTAAATTTTTCGTTTGCATGTCTAAACGTTTCTTTTCTGGCATGGATCACATTGCTTATCTTGTTGTTGGTAAAGTCGGTGTTTCATTAGTCTGAATGAGCTTCTCTTTCCATGTTTTCATTTGCTTGAAGAGCTTATTGTTTTGAAAACGTTTTCATGAAACATTTATTTTGTTGTTTCATGAGAGAGTATGAAAATCTAGTTTGTTGAATCATTGTGCTATGATACTTGCATCGCTGAAAGACTAGAATTGGATTGGAATTTGGGAAAGGAAAAGAACCCTTTTTTTTCAAAGGACTGTTAGATATGTGCTTGTCAGGAAATTAGGAATTGGAGTGCATTTTTCATTAGTTTATTTTTTTAAAAAGAAAGGTAGTGAAAGATCATTTCACTTTGAGTTGCTTGGATTTTTTCATTTGATTGAGTAGTTTCTACCCTCTCCAGTGTATGCATTTCATCGAATTGAAAGGGTCTTGTCTCATTTAGTTGCATTTAAGGTTTTTTGAGTCACATCGCTAAGACCTGAAAACTAAAACATAACTCAAGATAAACTTTAAAATGGATTCAATTAATCTAAGGTGCATTTTGACATTTAACAATCATATCTAGAAGGTCTAGGCTAGAGACATGTTCTGATGTCTTTAAACCTAGCAGTCGTCGTTAGCTTTGGCATTAGACAACACTAGTATGGATTTCTCCTCCCCGTACCATCAAGTATACAACGAGATACCCTCTAGGCTGCAATCCTTTATCCCTAGGAAGCCGAGTCGGCCACCTTGCAAATGTGATACACCGAACACAACATTTGGGGAGATTGCCTACTCGTACTTCTAGGTTCACTGAGACGTATTCTGTAGTTCATGGTTGCCTAGTAATATTGTTTACCTAGATCATCCAAAGTAGCCATTTGATCTTTTTTACTCATTAAAATTAAAATATAGTTTGAGCACTTGTCTTTTTGAACTTGTTTCCAATCAAAAGTGATAGAGTCATCTTTTTTTCTTTCTCGACTCTTAAAAAATGAAAGAGCACTAGTCTTTTATGTGTCTTAATAATTGATTGCCCATGATTCGAAAAGACCTTATTAGTATTTTTGAGACCAAATTGTGAGTTTCCCTTAAAGAAAATTTTAAAGCCTTGAAGTTATTTTTTCTATTGACTAAGACAAGGTCATCGTAGCTGGACCATGTGGTTCACTCAGTTCCTCTTCCTCTCCTCCATATGAAAGATTGTTTGAGGAGTCATTTCCTAATTTACTAGAGTCACTCAAGGACCACTGTGTTGAACTCATAATTGTTCTAAGTATTAAACCTTTGTCATCTCATCCTCTACCTACTTTCGATACTAGGTCATCTACTGATCTTGGCCCTGAATCTCTAGACAATCCTGTTCAAAATCTTGAGGACTTGTTGACCACTGATTGTCAGCTTGGACTAGTTATCTATCCTCTGATTCCTATATTTGATCCTATTGTGATATCATCACAACATCGTTGCAGTCTGTACGATAAGCCGGGTGTTCCTTTGGAACTATCCCCTCATACTTCTTTGGCCATTCATTGTCATTTCTTTCTAGACATGGAACCTAAAGGTGATGCTCCAGTCACCACTCTGGAAGAGTCCAAAGTTTATACTTCACACACTATCAAGGGGGAAGAGATACCTCTTCCTCTTAAGGATTTCCCCTATTCAGGGGGTATTCCCACTAGTTTGACACCCAACTATGTGTCTTTGGCGCAATTGGTTTCAGGTACACCTAGTGCCTCATCACTTTACCATAACCCTATTTGGGCATCAGGCACCATGCTTATGTCAGGTCCATTCATTGCGAACATGACTTCCCAATAGGCTATTACCTCTCTCCAGGTGCAACCCACCATTTTGAATACTCTTGTACCGTCAATCCCAGTTACCTGTCAGGCACAAATGGAAATTTCAAAGAATGTCTATGTTAGTTCCTCCATCCCTCTAGTTAGTGACTAGGTTGTGCCACTGCTTGGGGAGCAAAACATGAAGGTTTCTATGGTTTCAGATGCCACCAATGTGAGTGGCTCACAAGCTCGCATTCTTGGTATGAACCAGCCTTCTTCTAGTATTATTCATAACCCTGTTGATCCTACTGGATTAAGCAATGTCTAGTACCAATAGGTTCAAAATCCCATTGGTCCACCTGGATCAAGAAATGTTAGTATTAGTAGCCCTCTGGGGCTCCACACACCTCATATCCCATGTCCTCACAGGGCTAACCTCCGCAGCCTCAGGGACAAATTTGCAACTGCAAGGTCAACCCTTGCAACAACAAAACCAACCAAGGCAGCAGTAACCCTTGTATACATATCAACACGGTCAACTCTTACAAGGGCAGGGTTAAGTTCAAGTCTTACAGCAACAGGCTCGAAATCCTAATTTCCTAGGTCAACAGGTCTAAAATTCTATTGGCCATGGGCATCAGGTACAAAACCCTAACGCCCTAGGTCACTAAGTTCAAAATCATTTTGGTCAAGAGCAACAGATACAAAATCCCTATATCCAAGGAAAACAAGTGTATCAACATTATGCCCAAGGACAAAAGGTCCAAAATCTTCTTGTTCAGGGGCAACAAGTTCATCACCCATATTTTCAAGGACAACAGGTCCCATATCCATATGTCCAAGGTCAACAAGCTCAACAACCTTTTAACCCATACATTGCTTATCAGTAACCTATGACCGGATAGTTCCAAGGTATTCAAGATCAAAATACTCCATATGGTCAAGGTAATTTGCAATGGGGACAGCGTCAAATGCCATATGGCCAAAATTCCACACTGTGGAGCCAAAATCCTTACCAGTAGGGATAGGCTCCTCCGTTCGGACCCGCTTATTGACCCCCCATGCCTTTTAACACCAAATTTCCATTCTTGGCTACATTCGAGTTGCCAGATGTATCTCGCCTTACAAATGATCTAATCCTTCATTCGCTGTACTGGCCTCTGGTGCCATCCAAGATACCAAATTATTGTCCAAAGTTCAATGGGAAAGCTAAAGAATATCCTTAGGCTCATGTGATGACATATCACCTCTAGTTCTTGTCAAACTCATATGTTGACGATTCCGTTTGTCTCTGTCTTTTCCAACGAACCCTCACGGGCACTGTCGCTAAGTGGTAAATCGAGCTTCCTCAAAGTACTTACCACGACTTTAAGTCTTTATCGATGGTTTTCCTCACGTATTTTTAGTTGCCGGTTCATTATGAAACTGGAACCTATTTTCTTACATCCCTTTAGCAAGATACTACGACAGACATCTCTGATCACATCCATGAATGGAGACGTACATGTATCCTAATCAAATTTGAGATTCTTGATCAACTACTCACTAAATGGTTCACCAAATCATTTGTGGCCCCAATTGCTTAAGATAAAGAAATGGGTGGATGTGTTAATGAAGATGATGGAGTTGTTGGTTTAGTATCCTAGACCCCTCCTAAACCTTCTTCGAAACAGAAGTCAGTCTCAAATGTTGTTCCTAATAGTTCATCCCATATCCACCTAGCCCTTGTAAAATCTCTGAGGTCCACTACGTCCAGTCCACCGCAGTGGATAAATCCTCAAAGGGAAAGAAAAGGAAAGCATAAATTCGATGCCCCAAAACATGGTCCTCCCAAATTGTTTGCTGGCGAATCTTCGTAATGGAAGCCTAATTATCCTTGCCTCATTTGCGAGGAAGATCACTACACTAAGGATTGTTTGCCATGATCTGAAGTTAGTTGCTTTCTCAAATGGACCCCCACTATTCTCAAAGATTCGTTTCCATCTCAGCAAACCCAAATGATAGACCAACCCCAATCTACTTCCTCCAGATCTCAAGTGTTCCTGATGAGTACGCCTATTAATGTGGCTACTAGATCAAAAAACTATCAAACTTCTGCTTCGAAAACTGGAAAAGAGAAAGAAACCACACCTTCTTATTCTACCCTGAGTTCTGGCCCTCTGCATATTGAGTGCCCTAACCTTGGTTCCGCTATACGGCCACCCTATCGAGGTGTGTTGCAGAAATCCTTGTATAATCCTAATGCTCGAGCTGCTTAGCACTACAATATTGTTGAGGATTTGACTTAGGCACCGTCAGCTATGTCAACTCTCAAGGTGCTCCAAAGCTTCCCATCACAGTGGAAATATTCACTGTCAGCTATCGAGGGCATCGGTCCCACCAATTCCAATTTGATATGTTTTGATCTAGAGAACCATGTTCCGCGTCTTCATCATCAGATTTCCTTTCTCGTTCAAGTAATCATCAATGAGAAGACCATCCACCAGACTATCATCGATGAAGGTGATTCCACCTACATCATGTCGACTACATGATGGAAGGCTATTGGTTCTCCTACTCTAAACCAATCTTCGAACACTTTGAAAGCTTTTGATGAGCACGATTCGCACCCCTTTAATGTCTTACCTAACCTTTCCATCACTCTGGAAGACAAGAAAATGCAAGTCGAGGTAGAAATTGTTGATGCCAATCTCAATTATAATCTTCTACACGGCTGGAGCTGGACCCATGCCATGCATGCTGTGGCATCCTCTTTATTTCGCGTGATTCATTTTCTCCATCAAGGGAAGATTGTCACTATCGACCAACTATCTTTCTTTGTCTCTTCCTACTTAAATGACAAAGTTCCGTACATAAAGCACATTGATGATCCCTATGAGAGTGTGGGGGTAGCTCTTTTCAAATATTACGCCTTAATGAGAATTTTTCCACTCCCACCCCCTCATGTTGCCTCTGTCAACATGATCTTAGTCAAATTTGATCCTTGGGTCATACCTTCACCAGATCTTGTTGATACCTGGGGAGAGGTTATGCTGCTTGGTCCCACCGAAGTCAATTATGTGGAAATATTTTTACCTTTAAGTTCTGCATCCTCTGATTTTTCTATTTTGAAGACCTCTCTCGATACACACTCTCAATCCCTGTGGCTTTGTGCTTTGGAATCACCTAATCCCTTAGCTAAGACCTTCCTTGTTGATGAAGGTATCGTGGAAGTCATATCTCTCAAGGAACTACCTTAGATCGATACTCATCATCACTCCTCATTCTTGCCTCGTTCGGCGGCCATGTCTACCACTGTCGAAGAGTGCTATTGTCCGTTGTCTATTGATGTGTTAGTTTATCCTGACATGATCAAGCTCTTTCAACTAAGGTCACCTTTATCCCTTTGTGGATTTAGGATTTTTCTCCCTTCTTGAGTTTCTACTGATTTCCCATTATTGCAATGGGGTTGCCATTCGACTTGTAACCCTCCCTCACCCAAGGGTTGTTGAAAATACTGAGAGGGGGGGTGAATCAGTATTATCTAGTTCTTTTAACAAATCTTCCTTATTTACACTTTGAATTATTTTTGCATATCAGTACCATAAAATAATGAGCATGAACAATAAAAACAGACAGTCACATCAAAGAACACCAGATATAAGGTGGAAACCCAATGTGGGTGAAAACCACCTGCTGCAATATGTCTCTATCTTCTTTCAAATTAGGAACTCCTTTTACAATGGTCTTGTACTGGTGCAGTCCTTTACCAATACGCAGGCTGCAACCTGCAGAGAGCTACAACTCTCTCTCGTTTTCCAGTCTCTCCTGGAAGGGAGCACAACCCCCTACTTCTTTTCTTTCAAGGACCACTTTTCATAAATTTTCAAACTGGATCCATAAACATCAAATGATCATCAAGTACCAGTAAGTCACCCAAATAACTAGATCCACAATAACAGCAAACTAAACCCAGAACACCTTATCAACAAAAAAATCAGTCAACAAAAGATCTTAAGACAGATACGCAATTTCCTTTTCTCTGGCCAACGTCACTACGCACTTCACCTTCTGTGGCGCCGCGCACCTCCGCAGCTGTGCCTTCTGTGGTGCCACGCACCTCCGCAGCTGCACCTTCTGTGGCGCCTCTGCACTGCGCCTTCTGTGGCACCTCTGTGGCATCTCCGTACTGTGCCTTCTGTGGCGCCTTCGCACTGCGCCTTCTGTGGCACCTCCGCAGTGCGCCTTCTGTGACGTCTCCGCACTGCGCCTTCTGTGGCGCCTCTGTGGCATCTCCGCACTGTGCCTTCTGTGGCGCCTTCGCACTGCGCCTTCTGTGGCGCCTCTGTGGCGTCTTCGCATTGCACCTTCTGTGGCGTCTCCGCACTGCGCCTTCTGTGGCACCTTCGCACTGTGCCTTCTGTGGCGCCTTTGTGGCATCTCCACACTGTGCCTTCTGTGGCACCTCTGTGGTGTCTCTGCACTGCGCCTTCTATGGCGCCTTTGCACTGCGCCTTTTGTGGCGCCTCTGCACTTCCATAGCTGCAGCGCTCGAGAGATCACCCTTCACAGATTCGCTTTCCACTTCACTTTCATACAGATCGAGCTTTTGAAACAATAACCCAATATTTCAGATCCTAAGATATTCAACCCAAAAGCATACACAAGCCAAATGATCTCCTTTTCTTTATATAGGCAAGCTCTTCCTCAAATCATGGACTAATACCACGGGCCAAAACCATAATAACACAATATCGTCGGCTAAATACCAAGGATTAAACATAAGGAACCCCACGTGTGCGCACTTTACTGCCTTGAAGTGTGTGCACTGGGGGTACGCACCTCATAAATGGGTAACCTGCGTGTATGGACGCAGTCCCTGCATGGCGTACCTGCGGGTACGCATCTTCTGAACTGTTCTCCTGCATACTTCTTAATTCTCATCATATTGAGAGCCATGCCATGGGTGTTGCCATCAAGTACAACATCTGTAAC
>APFE030489398.1:60770-75145 GCA_000404065.3 Pinus taeda
CTCCATTTGGTAAGGGAATATCTGGATCTCCATGGAAGTTGGTGCCACTATATGGCTAGTCCTTCACGACGATCCTCTGTCATCGTAGGCATGAAGAGAATGCAGGTTAGTATGACATGTGCTGACCCCCAGTGATCCTAGGCATCAAATGACTCTAGCAGGCCATCCACGGATCACATGGTATAGGAG
The DNA here is from genome assembly GCA_000404065.3 of Pinus taeda. Classification (NCBI taxonomy): domain Eukaryota; kingdom Viridiplantae; phylum Streptophyta; class Pinopsida; order Pinales; family Pinaceae; genus Pinus; species Pinus taeda. The sequence goes on from APFE030489398.1 coordinate 60,960, forward strand.
GATATACCTCAGCCAGTTGATACTGGAACAGTGGTACTTGTTCCAAGAAGAAGGCCACAAGCACAGATCCGAAGCAAAATTGCTTTAGATTCCCTGCCTTAGCTTTGGACAGCTGGTGCTTTATGTTGATCTTCATGGCCTCTGCCCAGTTGAAGATTGCAATTGTTATGCAATCAATAGCGTATAGGAAATTTGACTTCTTGGTGTCATGTTCTGCCTAGGACCCCGCCACTTTGTTGATGGTCAACAAAAGCACTCTCAATATCAGATCCTGAACACTGGAAATCTCAACCTTCCCACTCTTGGATTTGAGGGCCTCTAGATAGTGTTCAATAAGCAATGAAGATATGCTTGCCCCAATCAGTCGTGACCTGTACAAGTTTATTGGTTCCCCTCTTCTGGACAGTCCAGTGATGAAGTATATATATGAAGTTTCCAACTCTAGCTCCTGGTCACCAATGACAAATATCTCCCGATTAATGTCCCAAAGACTAATCAGGTATTGAAGAAACTCAGGTTGGGCTCGCATCCCCGGTGTGAGAAATAATTTGAGCCCACAAGCCCTCAAAGCTTCTAGGATATTTGGGTCATTCAATGCTTGGGTGTCAACATCCTTATGTTCTTGTTCTTTCTAGTCCACCATTTTTACAGATTCTTTCCTACAAAAGCCATTAATTTGAGTCAAAAATCATGCTTCGCCCATAAATTTTGAGTTTTAACACTGATTGTTTGAGGAAATAGGGTTTTTCTCTATTCATGGCATTGACTTTACTATTTTAAAAATAGTTGCGCCGATAACATGACTGGCTTTGTTAATCATCCTCGGTCGGACCGAGGGAAAAGGTGTTTTTGCAAAAAAACCTCACAAAACTAAAAAAATGGTTAAAAACATAAATAAAGGACATGAAAATGGAGATCAAGGCTTTGGCTTTTACCAGTAATTGGTGGCTCGATGATTGACCTCCCAGATCTACCATAATCTGCTCTAGAACAATTAGGGCAAAAGTGAGTAAAAAGTTTTCACAGCAAGGTAAAATGGTAAATGGTAAAAATAAATTTACTTTTATCCTTTTTATTTATTTTTTGATGAAGATATTAGGTTTTTATAAATATTTTAACCTATTTTGCCTAACAAACTAGATAATACACTTTACGTTTTTGTGCAGCTACAGGTGATGGATGTTCGATGATGATGGCGAGTCACGTTTCAACTCTTTTCTCGACTCATTAAGCTCATATGAAAAGATTGCTGAGTGTTTTTCCCTTTTGACTTGTAAAATAAAATAAAATTGGGGGTCCACTTTCAAGATCTTTTCTGACCCTTTAAAATAAAAAATATGGCCAAGCCCTTATAGTTTTGAACTTGTTAACGGATGCGAAACAGCATGTACCCAATATAATTTTACCCCTTTTTTGGGCTGGGAGGCACTATTTACGAAAAACGTACTCCTTAACTGAAATGGTCAAGCGGTTCTCTGAAGTATCATTTTCTACCTTTCTAGGCTCGAGAGACACAAATGTATGAAAAGGGACCATGAGGAGTTTTCTTTTACGTGTCTTTTTCAAACTCTTTAAACATGAAAAAGATACCAAGTTACACCTTTGTCGGACTCGTTAAACTATTAAACGACATCGAATTCGTCACCATGACAAACATGTGCTTCTCCTTCATAGGGTTTGTTAAACTTACTAGGTCAGATTCATCCAAAGGATGAACTTACAGTGCAAGCATATTCTATCCCCTTCAAGCTTGCGATTAAAAAATAATTGGGGTACCTACTAGAAATGGTGGCAGAAAATCTATACATCTATTAGTTGTGTCGGCAGCTCACTCTTGAACATGACACTTTTTGCTTCGTGTCACGTTGTGATATCCTCCTATATATTGTTGACCTTCCTGGGTTTGGACCGTTCATTTTTTCCTTCCATTTGATCTCTACCATGTCATCATGACCACTGATCCCATGGATCCAGAAGCCACCAAACTTCCAATTTTGCCACTGATATGTTCAAGAGTTGTCCTTCTACAGTTGCACTTATCTATGTTTCTCTGTATCGTCCAAAATCATTTTGAATCCTTTCATCTCATATCGATGATGTGGGAAACATTATGGCCCTCCTTCGACATGGTCATTTCCCATCAACTTCAGCTCATTATCCAGGAAGTTGATCGAGAGACTTCCTTCCAGTACATTAGAGCTTACATTCCCCAATGTCAGGTTGTTTGCACTCAACGATAAGTTCACATCCTTGGCTTTTAATCGAGTGATTTCACGGGTGTTTGACTTCAATTCCTCTATTCATATTCTATGGATTATGCTAATAGTACCTTGAGGACCATTGTCATTATTGGTGGTTTTTCTCGTGCTTGTTAATAGTTTACATCATTGACTGGTAATCAAGAGATTTTCTAGCATGTTCAACATCAACATATCTATTCACATGTTAAAATTTGTACTTTGATTGGGTCATGTTGGAGCGCAAGACCCTTGAATCTAATCTCAAAAGTTTAGGTTGCGAAGTGATGTGACATGATTATGTTGATGTACATGTCTCTTTCAGATGGATGGCTACGACCATAACATGAGTTATCAGATGTGATCCTTCTCATTATTGGATGGTTGCGACCATACCTTGGTTTCATTATGATCCTCTTTGATGGATGGCTACGCCCATACTTGGATCCATTAAGATGCTCATTCTATGGATGGTTGCATCCATGCCATGATTCATGTATCATTTGATAGAGTTCTCAGTTATGTATATGTATTTTTGCTTTCTTGTAGGTTTTCCGACGACAAACTATGGTTCCCTACATTGGTTCATAAAGCATTTCATCCCTCACCCTAGTTTGACCTTCACACTTTAGGGGGAATTTGTTACACAACATTTTGTCATTGTCCCTATACTCCCCATTTCTTGATCCTATAGGACCTCTACAGTGAACCCTACATGCTTTACCTCCATGAAGAAGCTCCCATTGTGTCTCTCTTCATGAGCAAATCAATTCCCTTTTGCACCATTTCCCCTGAAACTTCTGTATTTCCCAGTTTACAAGACCAATGCTAATGACCTTTGTCTCCCCTGCGTCGATGTGCAGAGATTATCACTATACCTAGTGCTAACTAGAGCTACTTAGTGGTGTTCTAGTCACGTCGGTTCTATTATGGAAAGTTTTTTAAATTAAGAGCTGAAGTTTCTAGTTCTAGAAGCTTTATAACAGAAGTCTGGTAAATGGTTTAGCCGGGTGGGGTCAAGGATGTCAGTTTGGGCTCCTTTCCCCTATAATGATGGAGATACCTCAAGGGATAAGACCTTCTCCCATGAGGAGTGGATCCATCTCCCATACATTCATCCTATATAAACCTCCCTTCTACCCAAGCAAAAGCTAGTGTTGATATAGGTTTGCTAGTGCTATTTTGGTTTGGAGTAAATAACAAGTTATTCATAGTTGTAGCTATCTAGTTGTGTGAGGGAGAAGTGTGATTTGGTTTGGATTGAAGCCTAAAAGGGAAAAGCCTTAAAACTATTATTGATTGAGGCCATCATAGAATACTAGCAAAAGTGTGTGGGAACCTATTCTTGTTAGAGGAGAATTGCAATGTCAAGACAATGGTTGTAGTCTCTTCTTGATATCAATATATATGCAACTATCGATTAATTTCCTACATGTTTTTTCATCTTAAATATTCATGGCTTAATGTTTCTTTACTTGTTAAGTAGGTTGAATTACAATTTATCTGTTATCACAGTTGTTGTTTGCTATTGTTTACTTGTTTGAGGTGCTTGAAGAAGGAAGCGAGAGATAGTTGGAGCGAGCAAGTAAGGACATCATCAAACATGATAAAGCGTACTAAGAGGTAGGCCCTGTTAATTGGTTCTAACGTAAGGAAATCCTCCATAGAATGTATCTATTTTGTCTAGACCCATTATCGGGCTAGAGGAATTTGTTTGTGTCCACACTTATAATTTTACCTCACCACATACCTACGAAAATGTTTTTCAATCTATTGTATCACTTTATTATCCACCCTTATTTTAAATAGGGGTTGCAAAATAGGTTGATAATAAGGTTGAAAATTATTTAGTCCAAAAATAATTTTATATTCAAAAAAAAATGTTTAAAATAGATACTACAAATGTGATAGAAAAATGATTTGATGGTCACCATATATTACACAAATATTATTAATGAGGTAGAAATTTATTTTCAAAGTTTAATAGGAGGTATAGTTTGAAACGTTTATTTTAAAAAATCTTTCTTGATCATGAGCTCAAAGATGATCATAGTCATAATCACAGATCAAATCCTAATCCTAAACTCACTTCCTACTCTTAGGCTTTGTTTGTCAAGCCTAACAACTCGATGAGTCTAAGTCATAGTCTAAGTAGCTATATTCAACTTTGGATTTATAAGCTCCACAATTATTTATATATATGTTATGTTATTATGCTTTACATTTCAAATAATGCTTGAATTTCTCTCCATTATTAATATCAATTACAATAATCTAATCTAATGTCATACCATAGCTAGATGAAAAATTATGGTTGTTGTTGGATTGCATAGTGTTAAATGAATGTATATGGAATGTTACTTGAAATCACCACATCAGAAAATGATAACTTCACTATGCAGAGCTCCCCACATATCCAACACCTTTGTAACAATCCTCAAGTGAGACCTTCCTTGCTTCAGGAATTGATAATGCCAATGTTAGACTAGTGCAATGTTTGTTTGAGACTTAAGTGGACCCTAGTTTACCAATTAGAGCCCAAAAATGGTTATGTAGTTCGGACCACAATAGGATTCTGAGGCCATAGGAAAATGAAGAAGCAACTGGCTAAACCACAAGTGGAAGATTGTTTTGATAATATAACTAAATATTTGTTAGCGAGGAAGCCTCACTGCTTTGTTGGAGAATGGAAATTCAAGGAGACATTCATATATGAAGACATCTTTGAAATTTTATTGATAGAGTTTTCTAGTGTGTTTGTGTGAATGGTTGCATGTGCTTGATGAAGCCCCACATCACAATTGAGGAGACAAGAAGACAAGTTGAATCTTAAATCCAATAAATTTGGAGCGTTGTGATCACTTAGTTAATCAAGAAATTTACTTTTTGGGGGAGAAGGCAATGGAATGATAAATTGTGTATAGTTTATAGTAGAATTGTACTAGTTGTACTAAAATTATAAGGATTAGTTTCATAAGGGGTTTTGAGAGATATTGGTGAAAAAAAACCCTACAAGGATAAAAATGCAATAGTAGAAGAGAATGTAGCAAGCAATACAACCGTAAGCCTTTTTTTATGTCTTAAATGCACCTTGAAATTACCTACGAAAAGGTTTTCTCAACCTATTGTGTGAATTTATTATCCACCCTTATTTTTAATAGGGGTTGCAAAATAGGTTGATAATAAGGTTGGAAATTATTTAGTCCAAAAAACCCAATATAATATATGTCAAAGAACCCATAAAAATCCAGGTCAAAAATATTTTTAAAAACCATAATTTTAGATTCAAAAAAATATGTTGAAAATGGGTATTACAAATGTGATTGAAAAATGATTTGATGGTCACCATATATTACACAAATAGTATTAATGAGGTAGAAATTTATTTTGAAAGTTTAATAGGAGGTATAGGTTGAAAATTTTATTTTAAAAAATGGTTCTTGATCATGAGCTCAAAGATGACCATAGTCATAACCACAGATCAACTCCTAATTCTAAACTCCTTTCCTACTCTTAGGCTTTGTTTGTTGAGCCTAACAACTAGCTAAGTCTAAATCACAGTCTAAGTAGCTATATTTAGCTTTGGATTGATAAGATCGACAATTATTTATATATATGTTATGTTGTTATGCTTTACATTTTTAATATCAATTACAACAATCTAATTTATTTTCATAGCATAGCTAGATGAAAAATTATGGTTTTTGTTGGATTTCATAATGTTAAATGAATGCATATGGAATGTTACTTGAAAGAAATGCATCACAACATGGTAAATTCACTATGTAGAGCTCCCCACCTATCTAACGCCTTGGTAACACTCCTCAAGTGAGACCTTCCTTACTTCAGGAATTGATAATGCCAATGCTAGACTAGCACAATGTTTGTTTGACACTTAAGTGGACCCTAGTTTACCAATTAGAGCCTAGATATGGTTATGTTGTTGGTGCCACAACATGATGCTTCAAATCTATGGACAATCCACAAAAAACAACTCCTCTCCATGTCAATCCATTCCTCATATGGCACATTTCTTCTACACATTCTTCTACTCATGTTCCACCCTCATTTGGATATGTTATCTCCACACACACTTCTGCAAACCGTCCTCCATATATGTGGTGTTTATTGCAGAGATAAACCTCTCTCTAAGGGCTACAATCCCTCTTCTTCTACACAACTTTGTCACAGTCTTAAGGGCATACCCTATGGAATAAACAACTAGGAAAATGAACTAACGAGGGAATTATACTTCTATTCTAATTACTTTAGAACAAATATTCCTATCCACCCATAGTAAAAACAAAAACTCTTGCCTCCATAAGAAACTCGGCCTAGCTCATATGGATCCATATATTCTAGGCATTTCTTTGACTAAATCTTGACATCAACTTTAGATCTCTACAACCCACAAACTAGGGTTACCTCAGTCAATATTATGCCTACGAATACTTCTATTCTGGCCCTAAATTCTAGTGCAGGCCCTCCTCCATTTGTGTTGGTATTTTTCATAGAACTTGTGACCTACTAACCACCACAAGGAAAGGTCTCAACACTCTCTGTTAATTCATAATTTGATTCGGCCTTCACATATGGGCACCACTGAAATAACATGCATGTATTCTGATGAGAAACCTCTCTCAATCTCAACCTTCCAAAAGATAACCAAAAATATGCCATGCTACCTCCTATATCAAACCCATTAAGGTATGTAGCATTCTTGTGAACCTTGACATGATGATCTTGCTCTTGATGGATGATCATGGCCTCCCTTTAGTAGCCCTTAATCGACCCTCTAACTAAACCTACTTTAGAATGCTAACATAATATGCTAATATGTGCCAGATAGTGCGGAGGCATGTCAAATATGCTAAGATGTGCCAAGTGCTAAGGCATGCCAAGATGTGAAAGGGTGTCACAGTATATGCCAGGGACTATTAAGGAAACAAAAAGGAGAAACAAGTTAAACTACAAGTGAAAGAACACATAAGAGTGTTAATAAGTCATCAATTTACCTTTTAGAAGAGGGTCATGCTAGGCACACCAACACTAGGTGCCAATAGGTGCCAAGTGTTAGAGCATTATAAGTTCCAAATATTCTTCTATTACCTTTCACTAACTTTCCAATAGTTGATATCAAATAAATTTAATATTAAACCATGCCAAAGCATACCAAGGCATATCAACGAATGTTAGACATGCTAAGACTTACCAGGCACCAACATGTCCCAAGTGCCATTGTGTATTAGGGAGTGATACACATATTTCTATCAAGTGTCAGGGCATGTCAAATAGTGCTAAGATATTCTATAGAGTGCTAAGGATGTTGAGGATTTTTAAGGAGTACTATGGAAACACAATGGAGCACTAGGTCAAAATGTAGGGAAGTGAATGAGTATGAGGGTGTGCTAGGGTGTGTCAATGAGTGTTAGCTGGAATGCCAATGAGGAGTGACAAGGTATGTTGAGCATTGGTAAGGCATGCTAGGGAAAATCAGGGGATGTTAAGAGGTGCCAGAGTGTGTTAGGGAGTTCCAATGTGTGTTAAAATGTGCCAAATAGTGCCAAGTCATGTCAATACATAACATATGCTAAGGCATGCTAGGATGTGTAGGGTGTTAGGGTATGCCAATATGTGTCAAGGAGTGTTAATGAAACATAAGGAAGAACCAAGCTAAAATGCAAGGAAATGAACACATAAGAGGGTTAATAAGTCAAGACTTTATATTTTTCAAAAGGTTCATGCTAGGCACACTAATAATCCAATACATACCAAGTGCCGATGTGTAGCAAGTGCTAATGTATGTTAAAGCATGCCAAAGTGTTATGGGGCATGCTAGGGACTACAAGGAATTTCAACACATGTTAGGAGAGTGCTATGCTATGTTAGCACTTGGAAACATGTGCTTGGGTGTCCTAGTCTTGGCAAGATTTTCTAGGTACAAAGATGTTCCAAGACATGCGAGGTGCCAAGGAATGTTAGCGTGGGCCAAAACATGTTAAGATGTGCCAAGAGTGTTAAGGAGTCTTAAGTCTCTCTCATTAATATAATTGAAAAAGCTTGATTATGTATTAAATAATATAGTTCTTACACACACTAATGGAACTTTATCTAAAGGGAATTTGTTAGATAATAAAACTAATAAAGATGAATCATGCGTTGACTCAAAGGAAAGCTATATTCTCATTACTTGATGACACACTAATTACTTCTTAACAAATTGACTGACTCTAAACACTATGGCATTGGACACATAATGAAAAAGACTCCACAAAATGGTCTTAAATCATTTTTTTTTGACAAAAAATATAGTATCATGAACAATGTGTCATCAAAAACTCATTGGAATGATAAATTATGACAAACATGTTTTGACCATCACCAAAAGTAACCAAAAGAGCATCGGTGACGGTTAGTAAAATATCATCACTATAAGTGTCACCAAAGAGAGAATTAGTGACAGACCTTTAACAACACTCACCAAAAGTGTCACTAAAAATGGCTTTGGTGACAAACCTTAGAGGACCATCACTAAATGAACTTACAACAATGTTTTCTAAAGGACCGTCACCATATGCGACATTGGCTACAGAATCTGTCACAAGCATGACCCTCACCAATGACCTTTTTTGTTGTAATGAGAGACTAAGGTTGGAAGTTCTTTAGATACAAAGGAATCTAAAATGTGGTTTGGCTTACTTAGACTGTTTTTGAGAAAAATAGAAAGGGTAGTCGTGAGCCAGCTTCATTGTTAATAGTTAAAATAAAACCTCGATTGATTTCTTTTTGTACAATCCATATTTTTTTCTAATTATTCCTTTTTGTAAGTAAAATGATACAAGGGAAGGGGTGACCATAATATCCTCTATTTTCTTCCTCAATGTTTTGTTTAAAAATAGTCTCTTTGCATTTCCTCCATTCCAAACTTGTCGTAGCAACATGGATTCTCTACTGAGACACATATTATTTTATGCAATAATGTTATATCTCCATATTTAAATGGATACATGCATTGTTGGTTTGTTTTTTGTTTCTTCTTGGTGAATAATAGTGGCCTCAATGCACTACATGCTCTGTACTAGTTATCTGCAATTATCCTTTTAGTCTGACTTTTTATTATTATTATTACTTACCAGAATTTGTGTGTTTACATTTCAAGAGATGGTTATTTACATTTTAAGAGATGACTAACTTTTTTCTTATTTTAAAGCAAACTAGGGTTCACTGTCAACTAGCAATATCTTGGAGAGTAATATTTTTTTCTAAACATTACAACATAAAACTCTAGTATTTAATAATGACCTATATAATAACAACATTTATTTGTTTTTTTAAGTCAATATAGTGCAAGAATTCAGTAATGAAGTTGTTCCTCAACTAGTTATTTATTTACTTATTTATTTCTAGAGTCCTATTCTCTTACATGATTCTCTTTCTAGGTATAGAGTTAAGTTGAACTTAAAGGTTTTACTTAACCTTAGGATTTTTATTAGATAATTAATATATAATATAATATATATATTATAATATATATTATAATATAAATATATATACTATATATATATATATATTATATAATCATATAATATATAATTAATAATATATATATTATATATATATATATATTTGTGACTCATGTTGAAGCAAATTTTGTCACTACAACTTCTAACCCATATTTCCTATTAAGTTACTTTCATCCCGTAAAATCTAGGATTCATTGTTTTCCAATTCATATATACCAATTGTACATTATCCACCTTCTATAACATAACATAAACATGAACAATATTTCACCTCTAAAGTTTTACTAGTACTACTAAAGTTTTAGAATATTACTTGGAATATATCATAATTACTGGAGCTTCCTTTTTCTTCTTACAATAGAGGAAAGAAATTATTCACCAAACAGTAGTTCTTCATCCTACTTCTAATTCAAAATTAGATTTAGCTTAGATATTGTATAAATATAACATTCTTGACCAGAACATTAAACATAAAGAAAAATAATACTCTCTTGAAATGTGAGAAAGACCATTATGGTCCTCCCAACCATAAGTCATAATCTCCCTAACTACCCCCCATATTTCCTCTTACTCACATTAAACAAATATTTTGGGAATTATCTCCCTCTAGTTCTAGCTAAAAATATTGTCTTTCTCTCCCACTAAACTTTTGCTGAGAATTGTTGTATTTTTTTGTTCCACAACATTCGTATGCTTCATAAAGAATTGTGTCATTTTTCTCCAACCACCTTTCTTTCTACTACTTCTTGGAGTGTGTTAGCACTCAAGATTGAACCTCGGGCTGAAGGAAGGCCATGCCAGGGTAACCACAAACCACACTTAGCCAAGTAGCTAGCCCTACTGGGCTAGGAGAGGGCTCTCTCCATAAGGATCTCAACTAAATTGACTAGATCTAGAAACTGATAGGCTAGGTATAGTAGCACAAGGTTTGATTTGATTTTGAAAGTTTTTACTGGATCAGGAGGAGCCAAACAGTTAGGGCAAGGAAATTAGGTCAAATTTGTAGGGTGTTCAATGAGGCAAGGTAGGCGCAAGGCTCAACACTCTAAGTTTTGATGGGTGAGGTTATTCAAGACAGGTGAGGAGCTAGAAATATCATGCAAGCAACATGGATTCTTCCTAGACTGAAGAAAGCATAGATTGTGAAATGTCTACCCAAAACAGAGCATAAAGATATGGATTTTGCCTCTCAGACTTGTATAAATTCACATAAAGGTAATGAAATGATGAAATGGACTCAAAAATACATTCTAACACGTGAAAAGATAAGGAAAACTGAACTGAAAATCATACCACATGGATCCCAAATAAATAGCTACAACTTTTCATTAATCTCCTGCTAAAACTAATACAAAATGATGTCTCTTCAATGCATAAACATCCCACTAAGTTCAACCCATACAATGACTGAGGAAAAGCCTCATATAGACCCCAGACAACTCATCCTAAGCTCAAGGGGTCGAATCCATGAGAAGAGGAACTGTTTCTAAAAAGATCTAAACTACAAACAAAAAAATAGGGTGGTCAAAGTGACTCATCCCTAACCCAAACAAACTGATACATTACACCTCATGAACTTGTTTTACCTGATGAATCTACCCTATTAAGCTCTATAAGCATCATAATTACATTCAACTGATCAATTACAAGGATAAAATCATGATTTTCCAAGGTGAAAGTGAAAATTGGGACAAAACAGTGAAAAACTGGACAATTTGTCACATGCACAACGCTAGTGCTAGGCATGGAGCGCTAATGCCAAGCACACCCTTCAACTTCAGATACACCTTTGGAGGCCTTCACTATGTCCAAATTGGGCCCACAATAGCTTGCTAGAAATCTCTTCCTATTTCATTTCCTAAACAACTTGAATTTCTAAATTTGGATGTCATTTGCCTAGTCAAAATTCAATTCTTCCAACATTTCTCAGTGCACAACACCCAAGTGAAAAAGAGGGTAGAAAGGTCATTTTTTGAGCGTTTTTGGCCTTTTTAACCAATTAGTTGTCCTCCAAATCCATAGAAAAAGTATGGGGTGTATGTACTCATCACTAAAAACCCAAAAATGCTAACCTTTTGTTGATTAGACACCTCAAAAAAGAGCGCAACGCCCAAGGTGTTGCGCTTTTGACATCCATGACTGTGCTAAAAATTGTCTAAGAATATTAGCAAGTAACTTCATGCCCAAAAATGGTCAAAGTACCCAAAAATGTGTTTTATAGCTGATCAAATTTAAGAGGCATGTAGGGATGCCTCATCAAGCATGTCAAGTCTCCTCCTCTCCTCTTGCTTGGTCAATTTGTCAATTTTCTCGTGAGCTCTTTTGAGCTTGCTCCTTACCACTTGGTTTCTCCTTGCATAATACTTGGCCATATTCCTTTGCAACTAAACATCTCTATGTCCTTTGCCCAAGAGTATCTCCATGTGTGTTCACTTTCTTAAGCCAAGACTCTCTATGTCCAACTATGTCCTTGACCAATTTCTCATTTAAAGTGAGCTGCTCCTCCAATTCTGCTTCCTTTTGTCTTTCAAGCTCTAAGGCCTTTTTCAACCCTCTTGTTCTTGGATTTTTTCTTTGTCCCTATTCATCATCTAGCTCTCCATAGTCTCCATAAGCCTCTCCAAGCTGAAATTTGTCTATCTCAGCTTCCCTCTTTGCCTTGATGTACTTTATTTGCATCAACTCCTACTTAACTTCTAGTTGCTTGTTCTCTTGCTCATGGAAGGAGATAACATATTGGGCTCTTTGTAAATTAACCTCAAGCTCCCTGATTTTGGCCTCCTTTGATCTCAAGATAGCTTGAGAAGATTTGTTTTCCTCCTTATCACTAGCGTCCACAAGGAGAAACTCCTTTTCAATGTGATGTTTTTCATGCTATTGCTTGACCTTTGTATCTTTTACCATTTTTTCCTTCCCTTTAACCTGTAACGCTGATGACGAAGGCAAGGCCCCTCCCACTTTCCATGGGGTAAACACCTACCTCTTTCCCCTTTGATAGGTGAAAGCAAATGGTTGCAAACTGCTCCTATGTGGTATACTAGTATGACCGCGCTCTGTGTGTAAATCATGTCCCTCATCACTGTCATCATCTCTAGTGGATGAATGAATGACTACATGAAATGGTGATGTAGATGGTGTGGAAGAGTCTAGTGAAGAACGACCTGTTGAAGAAGAGTGATAAGTATGCTCTAGTGGATGCAAAAAAGTAGATGGACAAGTGTAGGATGATGGAGGAATGCAGGGAGCTAGCTGAGTAGGTGGTTCATGAAATATCTCATTAGCTATGAAGGCCTCCCAAGCAATGCCTAGTTGATCTTAGTGATGGAGGACTATCATTTTGATAAGAGAATGATTATGCATATGATGAGCTGGGTCCCTTTTCTGAGCAATATATGTCATCTTGTCAATACTCCTAAAAAGGTAATATGGCAAACTGAGCATTCTTACCCTGGTAAAGTGCATGAGTAGCCTGATGTGGTATGAGTATAGTCAGGAAAACCTACCCTCACATCTGAAATACCTCATGATGATCTTCATCAATGGCACATATTTTTCCAAAAGATAAGAGAAAGGGAAAATTCTTCTTATCATTTTTGAACCTTGTTTTAAGATATGGCTCATAAAAATTGTGATGCAACTCTTTTTGCTTGAACCATTTCTCTCCTGCATTTGGAGTTTCAGTGGCCCATGATATAATGGCTAAAGATATAGTGAATGTGACCCCGGCTAAAGAAACCTGGTTGTTTTGCAAATTGAGGATGAACTGCTTGGTTAACTACTAATGAAAATTCACCATCTCAACCTTTTGACATAACTCTAAAAAACCCATGTGCCTGAAACATGATATTGCAAGTGGTGAAGCCCAAAAGTTCTATTGTATCAGTGGGTTCAAATCTAATAATTCTACCTCCTTTCTTGATTGGGCTCCTGGGATGTCCTTCACCTTCTTGTAAACTACTATATTCTGCCATGCTTTATAGGTGAGAAATTGAGGAACTAATATATATGCCAAGATGAGTGAAATAGTGAGGACGTGGAGTGAAATACAGTGAGGGTGATTGGAAGGTGACAAAGTATGAGAATTATTGCAATTTCAATTAATGAAATGATTTTGGAATCTTGTAAGGGAGTTTTTCTAGGGTTTTAACTTTTAGAGTGCCAATTTTCTTTATTTTATGGAGAAAAAGAAATGTCTAACCACTTACTTGTTGAATGCAGGTGGTAGAAGCCTTTGTGGCTTGGAGCAGGTGAAGGAAATGATGTTTTGACATGTTGGGTCCCTATAATACTAGTGATTACCCCATTACTATTGTAGTTATACCCCTTATTAATATTGTTGTGCCCCTATTTCCCCCATATTGTTATTACCGTGCCCCATAGAATCCCTCTATTATTTTTTTGTGGCTTTATATTATTATTGTTAGGT